>VJMH01007440.1:0-18035 GCA_009835185.1 Aphanomyces stellatus
TCCGGATACAAGTCCGGATGACAAGACTCGAGTCAAAATTCAAAGGACAAAGTCCGCAGATCTGGCGCTGCCCAAGGCGGCGAACGAGATCGAGGCGACGCTCCAGACTATGGTTGCGGATGCCTGCGATGCGGGTTTTCCGAGCGACCTAGTCTGCGAGCTATGGCGTGTGCTCACGAAGCACGACGTATGGAGGTTGAAGTTCGACGGCCGCGACCCGCCCACCAAGGTCCGACCACTCAAGGTCACGATCAAGGAAGGCGCCGAACCGTACCGTTGCAAGGGGCGTAAACACAACGCCATGGACGAACGATTCCTGGATCTGTTTGGGAAGCAGCTGCTCGAGGCTGGAGTCATCCATTCCAACCCGCAGAGCGAGTGGTGTAGCCCGGTGAACCCCGTGCTCAAGCCCGAGGGCCGCAAGATGATCCAGCAAGCCGACAGATGGTCGGATGACGAAGTACTCAAGTACTACCGTCTGACCAACGACTATCGGGTGGTCAACTCAAAGACCAACCCGAAGGCCGGGACAATGCCCTTTCAAGTGACTATTACCAGCCACCTGAAGGACAAGAAAGCCATGGGCACGTTCGACATGCCCAAGTGTTTTTGGCAGTTCCCACTCGACGAAGACAGCCGAGACAAGCTGTCGTTCCTCCTCAACGACATGGTGATGACACCGGCCGCGTCATGCAAGGCCACGTGGACAGCGCACTCTACGTGCAGTCCACCAGCCAAGAGTGCTACGCCGACATGTTGTACAAAGAGTTGCTGGTCTGGATAGACGACATCCTCGTCTATGCCAGCACCGCGACTGAGTACGTGCGCGTGCTCGAGAAGTTCCTCGACCGCGTCGACCGATTTGGATTCAAACTGTGCCCCACCAAGACCACGTTGTTTACCCAGCGCGTCAAGTGGTGTGGCCGCATTCTGAACGCGTCGGGCGTCTCCCAAGACCCCGAGCGTATCGAAGCCCTGTGTGCAGTCCCCGTGCCGACGAACGCCGGCGATTTGCAGCAGTTCATCTGTGCCACCAACTGGCTACGCGACTCTATCATAGAGTACGCGCAGACGGTGGACCCATTGCAGAAGTGTTTGACGAAGGCGCTGGACGGCAAGCAGAAGCGCAAACGCATTGCCGCCAGCATCCAGATCGAGCTCACGAGCGAGGAACAGGCGGCCTTCGAGGCCGTAAAGTCCAAGCTGCGTGCAGCGGTGGAGCTGTCCCACCCAAGGGACGAAGCTACCATGTGCTTGTTTACGGACGCTAGCGATAATCGTCACCCAGGTCCTCAAGTTCGACCAGACGACACCGATCCAAGACTAACAGCACGAAATGCTGGTGTGCCAGAGTGGCATGTTCACTGGAGCACAGTTGAACTGGTCAGTGATCGAGAAGGAGGCGTACCCAATCGCCCGCGCGTGCGACAAGCTCAACCATCTACTCCTCCGCCCTCAAGGCTTTCGGATGTATTGCGATCACGAAAATTTGATTGAAGTCTTTGCGCCCAACAAAGAATGGAAGGCGTACAAGCGAGCGAAGCTCACCCGGTGGGCCGCGATCATCGGCGGCTACCGGTATACGATCGAACACATCAAGGGCGTCGACAATTTATGGGCCGACCTGATGAGCCGATGGGGCCAGCCACGGCCTGCGCCCGTCGCGGCAGTGCGACGACGGCGGACCCGTGGCAACAAGTGGTCCAAGACCAAGAAGAGGAAGCAAGACGAGGCGCCGCCTGTGACACGGCAAGCCAACGTCCTACGACCGCTGGATGATCCAGAGTTCGTTTGGCCAAGTGTCAAAGACATCGCGGCAGCCCAGGAGAAATACAAGGCCTCACGACCGAAGTAGGCAGTCCTCAAAGGCGGCCAAGACCTGTGGATGGTCGACGGCCGTATTTGGGTGCCCAGTGCGGCTGACCTCTTGATCCAACGGATCATGGTGGTCGCCCACTGCGGCAGCATGGGGCATCGGGGACAAGCAGCCTTGAGTGGCGTTGTCGCCCGAGTGTATTGGATGGAAAAACTACAAGAACGCTGCAAGGAATTTGTGCGTGGCTGCCTGCTGTGCCCTCACGTGAAGGGGGGGAAGGTGATACATCGACCATATGCCCCGCGATGGCACGCCAGCCAGCCAAACGAAGGATTGCACTTCGATTTCCTGTACATGGGCCAAGCACTCAAGGGCCCCAAGTACTTGCTCGTGCTCAAGGACGATCTATCGCATTACTGCGAGCTCGTCGCCTGCGATGCACCGACGGGCCAGGTGTGCGTCGACGCACTGGCCGCGTGGTGGTCCAGGCACGGGATGCCGAAGGTCTGGATCAGCGACCAAGGCACCCATTTCAAGAATGTTGCCATGGCCGCGCTCGCGTTCAAGGCCCACATGAGTTCACGCTGGCCTACTGCCCGTGGCGAAATGGAACCGTCGAGCGGCTCAACCGCGACATCCTCCAAGTGATGCGTGTGTTGTTGCTGGAGTACAAATTGGCAGACCACCAGTGGGACTACCTTGTCCCTGTGGTACAGGCGAACCTCAACCAGACCCCGGTGGCGACCCTGATGAACAAGTCTCCACTCGAAGTATTCCAAGCCCGCGAACCTGTCCTGCCAATGGACATGGTGTTGGACGATTCCGGCCATCCGATCGACCGCAAGGTTGATTGGAAGAAAGACAACACCTGAAGACCTTGTTGCGCCTGCAGGCTAGCCTGCGAGAGTTGCACAAGGAGATCTGCGACAGCAACGAAGCGCGTCAAGTCAAGGCGTTCGGAAGAACCCTAGACTACAACGCAATCAATGCTGAAGTTGGTGATTACGTCCTCTGGTCAAGAGTGGACGAAGTGCGCTACCCCAAGCTCCTGGTCACATGGATTGGACCATACAAGGTTGTGGAAGTGAATGAGTACAGTGCCAAGATCGAACATCTGGCCACGAACGAGCAACGGGACGCGCACACCTCAAGACTGAAGATGTATGCCGACGCCAGCTTCAACATCACCGAAGAAATCCTGGAACACGTGAGCAACCAAGGAGTCCTCCTCAAGGTTGAGCGCATCACGGCCACCAAGTTTGACAAGGCCAGTGGTGGCTTTCTCATGCAAGTGTACTGGGGAGGCTTTGAAGACATTGAAGCCTCATGGGAGCCAATGAAGCAGCTGGCGCAAGACTGCCCGGCCATCATACGTGCATACGTCGATGGGCTGAAGGCCGGGCTGGAGAAAGACCGGCTGGCCAAGGCACTTGCTGCCCTGCTCAAGGACTAGATGTCCACTCGAGCCGGCTGCACGCTGCAAAGCTGCGGCCAACAAGGCTTGAGGGGTGTGTTGCGGGCGAAGCCTTGGAAGCCATGTCGGCCACACTTAAGGGCCAGGCACAGCGACCAGGCTAGGCCGCACACAGGCACGTCCTCCGACGGGAGGCTTGCCAGTGCCGATGGAACAGAGGACGGCAATTGATGTTCCGTTGTTCGTATGTTCGCTCAGTATAGTGAATCCTAGATAGTCATCCTCGGAGGATTGATTGGGCGAGAGGGATCGAGCTAATGTTCTGATTGGCTCGTCCCCGACCCAAGTCACACTCCATGAGGCAGTTTGCATTTCCCCTCGCATTGCATCAATAGAAGTGGCCTCATCCCTGGGAGTCGGCACTCCCCCATTTTTTGTTTTTGCACGCAAGCCGGAACCCGCCACAGGGGGCCTCGTTACTGGCATGTTCCTTGAATTTATAAACGAATAAAATTGACGAGGTCGAGCACAGCTGCGCCCTTGTGCGTGGGAATCAATTTGACGAACGCAGAGATTTGATCCCAACAAAGCCAACGAACATGTTTTACAATAATTTCAAGGCGCTACGGCATGACAAGCTTGCAATGGATAAGAAAAAAATGGAAAAAGAACTCCCCGTCCGGGAATTGAACCCGGGTCACCCGCGTGACAGGCGGGTATACTGACCACTATACTAACGAGGATCTTGTGTTACAAGCCTTCCAAATTTGATTGGGCCAACAAAGTTTGCAACCCTTTGCGGATTGATAGTTTTGAAGCACTCCCAACGTCGGGCAGTCGAAAATTGCAATCACCGCTTCTTGCTTTGCACGGACAACAAGCACGCAACGGCTTAGTCAAAAACTCTAACACGACTCGGAAATATTCGATTACGTGTGCCTGGCTGTGCTTGGCCGCATCACAAATCACCCGATCAGAGCGGCTGTCATGGGCAAGAGAAGCTTTTGCTCCAACGTTACCAAATATCGCGCGGTGGCTGCGATAACTCCATTACTACGTTGTACGTGGGAATTTTGAGTCGCGGAAGACAGTCAAGTTGGAAATATTCTAAGCTGTTAAAGGCGGCCAATTGAAGTGCGGCGGGTCGCGCCGACGATTGAAGTGCGTCGGAGGGTTGTGATATTGTTGTTTTCCTTGTGCCATGTCCAATGAATCACCAAACGAATCGGCAGAACGAATTAGCCAATCAACGTGCGTTTTTTATTTGTTTCACCAATCAGAATCGACTATTCCAATCCCAGTCCCGCGGGGCGAGTTGGCCATGGACCTTTGGAGCAGGTGGAGCGGGTCATGAGCGCGCCGTGGACGCTGTCGATTCGCTACCATGTAGGTACCTCGCGAATGGCTAGAGACACACCATGCTGAAGAGCACAGATGCAAGCCATGAACGGTGGGGAATGCAAGACGATGGCGGCAGCCATGTCTAACCGAAGGTGGATATCAAATGGGGGATTGAACCAGCAAAGCGGACGAGTCAAGGCAAAAGACAGACAGTATTGATCGAACGTGTTCGTTTGACTCTGTACAGCCATTGGTTTCACCACCACCACGCATGTATCAATCCAGCCATGCTAGTAGCAGTGGATTCGGTCGGTGCTCAAGATGGCAAATTCGCATCCATAGAGACACTGATTCTTGGTGCTGTTGCCGTGGCAATCTATTTTACAATCACTGTACATTCTTGTGCGAACGATTTAATGACGCTTTCGTTTCTTTGCTGGCTTCTTCTCTTTGACGAGATCTCCAAGTGAGATGCCATGGCAACAGTCGCATCGATTTACATCAAGGTAGCGTACAACCTCATCGTGACTGGCTTTGGCCGCCACTAGCAATGGCTTGGCCACGCACAGGTGGGGATAACTACCTCGCAATACTTGGACGACGCTCAACTGTCCATGCGAGGCCGCCACCACCAGCGCCGGGGCAGCCGCCGTCACTAGCCTGTGTTGGACCAAATACTCGGCGATGGCGACTTGGCCACTGGCGGCGGCGGCGCTCAACGCGCGGGGCGAGCACTTTTCACTGCGGTTTCCATCGAGCCATTGAACCATGGCGAGGCTTCCACGTGCGGCGTAGTCTGCAGCCATTGTATCCAAAAGCGGTGCGCCAATAGCGTAGTTGACGTGCGGTCGTTTGTTGGTGCATGAAGGCTTGGTGCATTGGCGGCCATGTTGTTCAATGTTGTCCAAGATGTAGTTGAGATGGGCAACGTTGCCTCGCTCGGCCGCCACATGAATGTCCGAGTACTCTTCCGGTCCACCCCGAGCATTCTCGATCGAATAGTTGGCGTCGGCGTTGTCTCGCAAGGCATCCAAAATACAAGCGTGGCCGTGGTAGGCGGCCAGTTGGTGCAAACTGCCTGTCGTGGGTCTGTAGCACCACGACATCGCAGCGTAATTGGCAATGTAGTTCCACGCAGCGTTTCCTCGAGCTTGGGCGGCGTGCTGCAGCGCCGCTTGGAATAGGTCTAGTCGTCCATAGAATGCAGCATACTCGGCGATAAGCGCACGGGCAAAAGCATCGGTCGCGAGCAGATGATATAGGTGGGATGCTTGGTTGGAGTCGAGCAGCGGCACCAAGACCACGTGGCGAGCGGCCATGATGGACTCCAGCTCGTCCATGTGAATGTTGACGCCATCGCCCCGCGACGCCACGCCTGCTTGGCGCATTTGGGCCGCTGGTTGAGTCGACCGTGGACGCCGTCTATGCAATTCCATGAATGGATGGAGTGTTGGACGGCATACACGGCTTCGGATATTCCGTCTTGGAAGCTTGAGATGAGATGCGTGAGTGGCCGGGTGGCGAGTACGCTGACAATAGCAGCCATCGTGCTGAGCGAACGAGATGACGACCTGAAATTGCGACTTCCTGCCATAATTCGGATAAATTAATCGGTGCGCTCAATACCACAACCATGAAATCTGGACGTATGCTAGAGAATATTTGAAATTCAGAAAAATATCAAAACGACACTGTAGTTCATCAAAAGGAATCTTTCTCCATATAAATATATTTTTTCTGTATATTTGATACTAAATTTCACTGTATTTGGCACAAAAAAATAACAAAAAGAAACAGCCTCTTCTTTGGAACTCTATTTTAAACAAGAGGGTAACCGCGGCACGTGCACGTGCCGCTCAATCACTCGAGCATAGAATGCTCTCATGATGAAGGGTGGTAGTTACCCCAGATGGAGTTCATTTAATTATATGTGTCTTCTCTGCAGATATAAAAATATCTGGGCTGCAAATGGAATTGTGGTCAGGGCTTCCCAGTATGTCAATTTTGGAGGAAAATATAGTATATTGTTGAGCGTTGACCAACGAGCTATAGTAGTGCTACTATAGCTCAATGGTCCGCCATCAGTCAAGTGACTGCGGAGGTTGATGTCATGAGACAAGGTTCATTTTCGAGCATGTACTGTTTATTTCCCAATAATAACCCCAAAGCAGTATAACGCGCTCGTGCGAGCGACGACAGAGGCCGTGCCTTGGCGACCATTCATTCCATAAAAAGGACTTATTTTGTTTTATCTCGTCAGGAAAGTGGCAGGTAGGTGCTTGCTCCTTGCCGCTACCAGACGATGCCAATTGAGATGCCATTCGACTAATCAGACTATTCAGTGTGCAAGTTTGGTTCCCACCTCAGCATATTATCCACAATACTTGCCAAATGCAGACAATTACCCAGTTGAATCCTGTTGAGATTTTTAAATCTCAAAGTGTGTCCGTTGCTAGTTTAAAACTACATAATGAGTTTTAACAGTGTTTTGTGTTTGCTTGTGTGGTCATTGTTCCGTCCTTTAGTCAGTATATATAGCCACGCCCAGCAAGCTTTCTTCCCACCAACGCGCACGATGTCGACCGCTCAGGTGGCTCTTGCCCTTGGTGCAATAAGGATCGACATCACGGCAAAATCAAACCGCTTGAGAAGAACATACTATTTTGCGTTGAATACTTATCTAAATCGTACCTATCAGAAACCCCCATAGAGAACCTTCTTGAAGGGTACTTAGTCTCAGAGCCCCCGATTATTTCAGGCTAAGTAAATAATTTCCGAACCTAAAATATTACACTACTGATTCTAAGAGAACATTTCTCTTATGTGCGATTTATATTGTTATGGCACTTTACTTATGAGAAAATTCGTGACGCACTTACTATGATGCATTTTGGCCTTCCCACTATTAAGGGGGGTTACCCCCAACAATACTACGTAGTATGCTTGCGTACAACTTTGGTCGGAAAGTTTCATGGGTTAGTTTCGATTTGAATACAAAGTAGTTACGTATTCCTAAGCATTCAAAACTAACACGATACTTGAACTACTTCGGATAAATATCTGGACTCTTGGATGTCAGTTGGCAAAAACAAGTCCTCTGATTGGCTGGCTCAAAATGGGTGACCATTCCATGGTTCTTACGATATGATTGGCTAAAAGTAATCATGTCATAGGCATTTGATTGGCCAGAGTTGAATTTAGAAAGACTTTACATCGAATTCATACAACGAGCAAGAGTAGTGCAGTTTGAAACAGAATATTTTTATTCCTCGACGACTTCAATGAGTCATCCCAGTCGAGAATCCAAGTACGCCATGCACTGCTTCATTCCCTTGCTTGCACTCAGCGCAGCGATCACCGCGCGGCAGACGGACGAGTCCCCTGCATGCCCCTTCGATGCGAGTCGCTACCCCGACAGCGCGCACATTCTTGTCGCCGACGCCAGACTCTGTACAACCGGGACGTCCACCACACCGCCGTTTCCCGTCTGCATTGTGGGCGCGGCGTGCGACAGCCCGAAGCTTCTGTCGAGAAACAAAGACCGCACAGGATTCGATATTGATGGAGAAGACGTCGACGGCCTCGGTCCCATGACAGACTTCCCATCGAACCTCTACCTGTGAGTCCGATTGCACCGCCGCGCCAACGAAACTTGTAGGAACGTACGCAACTGCCGCGCCTCGCGCCTCGCCCTCCGCGACTTTCTCCCACCGGCCAACATCCCATCCACGTTGCCACCGCGCGCTCGAACGAGATGGACTCATGTATGTCCAGGACGTTTTTCAATTGTCCGTTTGCTGTCGACGAGTTCAACACCATTCCGTGGCCAAGCTTGTCGTTGCCTTTCTCCTTGTACATGGAACTTCATCCAGTTGTCTCCTCACACGAAGCGGTAGGAAATTCGAAGCCATGGATCTCGTGAACCACAATACGAGCCTCATCATGCCACCAGCCCTTCAAAACATGTCTGTCGACTTTTGTCTATCCAAGTTGATGCTCGTGCAGGGAACTTGCCAATTGCTCGTTCGCTTTCAATCGCGTGGTGTGGCCGTCGCAGTCGATCAAAAAATTGTATTCATATGTCTCGATCGAATAATTCGCATGTCAAATGTCTCTAGGGCCCTGCACAACGCCCGTCTCAGCGACAATCCACCGTATCAATACCCGCCCAGTGTCCAAGCATTGTAAGTACCCTTGCGAGATTTGGTGTTGACGCCGCATGCTATAGGTACATCAATGCGAGTGGGCTCATGGACTTTGCCAACCCACCGCCCCTCTTGCGCATTCTGTAAGCTACAAATCGTACGCTGAATCGTCCAATGACAACGAGGCAGGGACCTTCGATCGAACCGCTTGACGCGATTTGAGAATCTGAGCTTGACAGACCTCCAAGATATGTACATGTCTCTTGTCAACGTCCAATTTGACCTTGTTTGTAGCACGCTGGACTACAACCCGAACCTCACATCGGTTCGAAACGTGACGTTTTCGCGCCGTCTCACTGGCTTGTATATCATCCTTGTGCTTGGAGAAACGTGGTCGTTGAACGTCGATATTAGCACCGCGATCGACGCCCCCATATCGCAATTCCACCTCACAAAGGGCACATGGGATGCCCTGAATTCACTCGATGCACACGACGCGTTTTCGACCATTTCCGAAGGCTACATTGCCTCGATGCGCTGGACAGACGACTCCAAGCGCGCGTGCGACGCCGTCCGCGGTGTGGCCACCACCTTGCACAACTCGACCGTGTGTGTCGTGTCCGGTACGAAGCTTGTTGACCCATATGGTATTTATACTAATGTGACTCCTGTAGACAACAGCGGTGCAACAGACCTCAACGTGTCTTTGATTGCCCTTGGAAGTACTGCCAGTATCTTGGTCGTGGTCGCGGCGGTGTGTCACTGGCGGTGGCGACGGCGGGCGGCGGCTGTAACATCTCCGATGAAGGACACGTGGGAAATGACGACATGATAGTCGAAGCAACTGTGTTTGAACCGTAATTTAATTCCCACCTGAACTTTGCATCGATCCACACAGGCACAACGACCATTCTAGTAGCGAAGAGTCCATTGCGTGGTGGCTGAAAGGACACGCTCCACCAAATCCGGCTAGGTTCAATGTCCCTAACCCTTGCGTTGTACGCTCACGAATCTATTCAAATTGTAGACTTCAATTGGAGTACATACATTGTTGGATGATCACTCTTGGTGTTCGTCTTGGTGACTGGCGGAACTTTCGTCATTCTAGCCGTTTGATTGGTCGTTATTGTTTATCCAACAACAGCGTTTCCAAAGATCAAAGATGAGTGAATAGAACCGCAGGCTTTGTGCGAGCCTCGCGCCGGCCAATAGATGATCTCCTCCCTCATGAAGTCGCTACTCGACAACGCAGACTACGCCGACAACACGTGCCAGTAGCTTGTCAGGCATTACACCTTTTGACGATTAAATAAAGTCAACACCCAAAATATTTGAGCCAACGTGCGCGATCTGACCAGAGTTTCAACTGGATTAAGGTTAATGGCATTTAGAATTGAGCTAGAGAGTTTCAACACCAAATGATATTTGAAGTTTGCCATATGAATACACGATATGCCCAGAATTGCAATAGTCAACAAGTGGAACAGCGTCCAGTTATTTCTCGTTTTACGATTGATGACTACTTCGAAATACGACTTACTCGTAGTAATCAGAGTCTGAGCTGCCCCAAAGGACTTCTCAGGTTTTGTCTGTATATTGTGCTAATCCACTATCAAGACTAGATGGGCGGGTGAACTGTCCATTTAGCCCGACGAATTCATGTCTCGAGCTGTGCATCCTGGTGCTGATTGAAAAAAACAAGTACAAATACTATACTGGCCAAATTTACGATATTTTCTCGTTTTCTTGAATTCGTTGGTTGGAATTGCAGACCGAAATTCTCAACTCCTGTATTGTGTCAAAATTGTTGCGAGATGAAATTTTTCTTTCAGGCATGGAGCAAAAGAGAATTCCCACAACGGCAATTAAAAAAGATCTCCCCGTCCGGGAATTGAACCCGGGTCACCCGCGTGACAGGCGGGTATACTGACCACTATACTAACGAGGATCTTACAATCGTTAAAAATATTATTAGTAATATACAACAATTTTGAATTTTGTGTGTCAGTCTTCAAGGTCTAAGTGCGATTAAACACATTCCTGCGGCGGGAGCAGGTAGGAAATTGGAATAACGAAAATTTTACCCCTCACGACAACGACAGCGGCGTATCCCTGCACTTGGCGTCCGGCACTGGGAGCCCAAAAGGAATTGTCAAACCTCCAACCCCTCAACCCCCAGTACAATATTGGTGCAGTCAGATGCAATATATATATGGGTGTGAAACTGCTACCTGCAACCCAAATAATATCCATGCACTCTGCTTGCTCCCGACTTTGTGTGATGGGTGCAGAAGTCGCATGTTTTGTATATGGATGAATGTCAATTTGAAAGGATGGTGACACAGCAACGGGCAACTGCACTGCTTTTTTGCATCACTGCAAAACATAGCATTCTTGCAAGACATACAATTCTTGCAGTGGTGCAAAAAATGCTGCGGAGTTGTCTGTTGATGTGCCTGCATCCTCCTTCAAATTCACTAATATGAAATAGGGATCTGGTCATTCTGATGACAAATGTCAGCTTCTAACTTTTATTCGTAAATTGTTGAGAACAAAGTACGCATTTATCAGGCTTACACTGTTATCAACAATTTCTTTAACGTTAACACCTTCATTCTGGTTGGAATTCCAAGTTATTGGGATGAGATTGCGGGGAATTTGACAGATTGCAATTATTATCACAACGAACGGAGAGTTGGAAAATTCCAATTCCTGAATTGGATGAAACGTTGACACCGAGACAAACATGGAATAGAGGTTTTGCAGCTCCAATATATCATGACAGTCGAAACGTTGCGCACGCTCGTATTATACTTGATATTAGTACTGGTAATTAATTTTATTTTCCCTTGTCTGTTACTTGGTGAGTGCAATTCTGTGCTCTAGTGGTACTATGGGTGAGTTATTGTGTGATTTGTGGTCGCTGGTGAGTAGTTTTGTGCGGTGAGTTATTGTGTGCTCTATGGTAAAGGCGACTGGACATTGATGTGACGAGCATATTTCTTCGTCTGGTAAAAAACAGGTGTTTCACGCTGGATTACATTTCAAAATTCCGTTCGTGGTCGTGGGTTCTATATTTTGTGCAGTAGTAGAAGCAAAGACACGGTGACGACTTCACGGTGTAAAATAGTGAGGACTATAAGAGGGCAGTGTTTGACGAATCAAATCGGTCATTGTATTTGTTCTTGTTGAAGCCCCATGCAGTAGCAAATCAGATCCATCACTCGACCGCGTCACCTTTTGACGCGGTTGTCGATTCGTGAACTACCATGAGTCAAATACCGGTACTACATACTGTACTTCGAAGACGTATTTCTCATTTTTCCACTTCACTCCCATCATAACAAATGTCAGGATGTGTCAAAACGTATCGACGTCGTTGGTTTGGTCACCATGACTTGTGCGACAGATATCAACTGCACCCACTATTATGTGGCTTGCACCCACAAAGGAAAAAACAACCATCATACCGTGTTTCGGCATTCTTCGCTGAACTGTCTATAGTGACTGCAGCGTATGGATCTTTCATCGTACCTGCGTCTGCAGTGCAGCAAGGAAAATACTTGCAGATTTTCAACGATCAAATTAATTATCAACAAAATAGACTGAAGAAAACGAGTTTTTCACGTAATACGCTTGTCCTGGGCGGAGATTGTTGTGGCCCTCTGCCGCGGATTGTCACGCATTTGTTGTCAATTCAGCCACCAGGTTGGTTCACATCACATGAGAAACCCCAAAATGGCGGCCATATGCGCGAGGGTGATCCAGCGATGCGTTACGGCCTTATATGCCTAATTTAGTGCCCATACAAACAACAAGTCAACGAGCTCAACAAATTGAATATGGGTCCCATTTTGCAACTTCCTTTCGATGAACTGGAAGCGCTTCTTGCGTCCGTTCCAGAGGAAGAAGTCGACCGCTGCCGCGCCGCAATCCCCCGCGCCGTTTGGTGACAAGATCCAGCATTCCAGCAAGTACGAGCAATATCTGGAGCGAAAACGGATCGCCGACGAAGCTTCCGACGACGTGACGCCGCAGAGCACACCAGAATCGAGCCCCACAGCTCATTTTGCAGTCCCAATGATGTCTCCCTTGCGCGTCCCCGTTCAGATTCCTCGGATGTATGCCTTCATGCGGAGCACGACCGTTGGAGGCAAGCTCGTTCCATATACCCGCAACCACGTGCGAATGAAGCGGTGCAGTTTGAGCTACTTCGAGACGATTGACGAAGAGGAACGTGATTGAGTGCGGTTCTTGAACGAGTAACGTGTCAACGAATTTTATTTATTTCGATTTGATGTATCGCCGACGCAGACGACGATGCCGTTGCCAGCATCGACCTTGTGCGCAGGCAGTATTTGGATGACATGTTCCACTTTTGGAAAGTCGAGCCTCTGAGTTCTAATCGAATTGACCGAACGAGTCGATTCATTGGAAGAGTATCTTGGAGGACTACTCAATTTTGGTTTTGAGATTACAATGGAAGCTGAACTATGGATTCATTAACCACTCAAAAAGGCAATATTTCAGTCATAACGAATCGACAGAGCTTAAAAATCGACCCCAAGCATTATGAAATATTTCGAAGTTTCTTTCCAATGATTGCTTCGGGGCTTTTTCGAGGCCAAAACCACAAGGAAATGGTTTTCGCGCAGAGACAGGAATATAATGAACGACCAACTCCCGCACTTTGTTTGACAAAATAATGTCGAAAAATATACTGTAATTCTCCTACCGTTGAGCACACAATAACTCACCGCACTAACTCACCAGAGACCCCAAATCACAAACTCACCAACTGTACCACTCAAGCACAGAATCACTTCCACCAAACACCTGGCCATGGTAAATAAATTAACTTACACATACACATAACAAGTATAATGTTTATCATTTAACTTAGGAATACGATTAAAAATACATCATTTTATCCGGAAAAGTATCAAAATGAACTCACCAGCAAACAAAATGAAGAGCAAAAAAGTCTGGTGAGTTATTGTGTGCTTTACGGTACCTTTGTTGAAAATTCCTCCAACAGTGATGTCGACGCGATCGACCGTCGCTTTGATTTCAAGTGGGGGAATGTACAACGGGGCAATCTTGCTACAAGAAAGTCAAGGTGCCCTCGTTACAGGAGCGCGTGATGACGCTTGGGAGGTTCGAACCTCGGCCATCACGCCGCCGCGGTGTGACACCGCCGTGTTCTTAGGCACACATGCTTCCAGAAGGATGTGGAAGCAAGACCAAGTCGTCTCGAGAGGAAAGGACTGGTTGCGATCGTAGCAACCAGTCGATCGACGACGAGCTTAGCATAGCTCGAAATTAAGGATCTGATCTCACTCTTGAATTTGCTGGCTGCTTCCTCAGCAAGCCCGTACAGGAACCCTGGTACCGTTTCGCACAGAATAACTCACCTAAAGACTTTTGTTCATTGAATGTATGCAGGTCAAAATGCAATTTGTATTAATATTTTAATATTAACTTGTACCTTCAATACAAACTTTAAAAAATTGTATAGATGGTACAAACAACAAAGAATTATTATTTAATTCGGTCACCAAATTTCACAAAATGCATACATTCGGTCACTCAGAAGGCGAAAAAAACAGGTGAGTTATTCTGTGTGAAACGGTAATATGACGGCAGAGTTCCATTTGTTATCAATGACTTTTCTGTCCTTTATGTGAAGAAATATATGTTACGTCGTATTTCAATGACGTGCTTTGTACTACGAGTATCGCACAACACAGCACTGCAACGAGTGTGATTTGAAATGCAGAAGTACTTTTGCATTAACAAAGTGCAAGTTACAACTTTTACGATATTAGGATTTCCGACGAGCAAGTGCATATAACAGTCCGACTATATTGAACGACACAACTTTTGACACAATTTTGCTTATGATGAGGCGAGCAACGACAAGTGGCGACAGCTCAAAGGAACCACCCTTCTTCGTCTTCGTAGATCGTGTCACTGGTGCACATACTGCGTCTCTTGACTCGCACATGACTCCGGGTGAACGGCAAGGACTTGCCTCCGACAATGATGCTCTTCTCAAAAGCATAACAAAGGGGAACGTAAACGGGCATGCGAATAGAAGGATGACGACGATTTCTTCCGTTCGAGGGCTGGATTCGGGTGTGGTTTCTGGTGTGGTGTCTTTGTCGGTCACTGTTTTCACTTGTTTTTTGCAACGAGATGGGGCCTTGTAAGGGGGACATGGTGCTTGATCGTCCGTGATTTCTTTCTGAAGGAAAGCGTATGGGATATGGGCTCGCTCGATTATGTCTTGGAAAAAGGACTGAAGAGGCGCTTCCAGTTCATATTTGTATTCTTGAAATACAAAAGGAATGTGAGCAACAGAGAAATGCAATTTGTTTCTTGTTATTCAATGTTTCTGGTTGTTTAATTCTTGTCCACCCAACATGTGGATTGTAACCATCCCCACCTAACGAATATACCACCAAACACAAAGTGGATTTAAGGTACTACTGGATTTATGGTATTCTGTTGCACTGCGTTGTAGAAACTTGAGCGGTGGGCTCAGCGAACTAGGAGCACTAGTTCGAGAGCTCGCACACCTCCGCTCCAACTAAAGAATCACTTGCACAGGTACATGTGTGGGGTTTCAACGCAAAGAAGTCTCGACGCGAGTGCAATTCATTGTGGTCTTAAGTGTTCAGTTCACGCAAGAATTCGTCACGAATTCCAGCTGTGACGACAGGACGTTACCGTTCACACAGAATAACTCTCCAGGGTTTTACGTCATGTGATTGACTTTTTGTGATCTTTGGAGACCGAATTTAATAAAATTCGAAGCAAGTATTCAAACATTAAGATTAATATAATTTACATTTTAACTGTGCCCGTTCGGTTTGTGATTTATTATCAACAAAATCTCCAGATGAGTTATTAAATACAGTGAGTTTTTCTGTGCGAAGCAGTAAAACGATCAGTCGTGGAAGTTCTGATAATTAAAATCCACCATGTTCGGTGCCACACGTCTAAATCCAAAAACCACAGCAATTGTCCCTGAATTCTCTCATTTTACAATTTCGAAAGGCACACAATGTTCTGGTCACACTACTTTAGCTGCTCATCGACCACAAATTTGGGTGGACCAAGGCCAAGGCACTACATGTATCAATACAAACTTTTCCCCCGCGACGTTCTTCGAAAGGCGGATCGCAAAGGCATAGTTGACAAGTCCAGAGCAAACGCCCAAGAAATTGACCGCACCCACCACTTGTCCACAAGCGTGCCAATCCTCATTCCTCTCCGATATGGCGTCAGGAGGAGCGTCATCGTGGGAGGTAAGTCTGTGCCTTTCACCCGTGGTCATGTCGAGAAAAAGAGACGCAGAATGAGCTGCAGCGACCCAATATATGAAGACAAAGAATTATGACTTATCTGGTTGTACCGTGGATTGTATATCATTTCGGACGGATATATCCTTTCACGCTCCTCTCTAAATGAATATTTTCAACCAAAATTTCGCCCTTCCTGCAAAATCTTTATGAAATATTGTGTTTCCGACTCCAAATTGTGGGGGGGGCACCCCCAATCGGTCAGGCATAATGTCGGGCAAAATATCGGGCAGACCAATCAAAGGCCAGAATTTCAGTAAAGTGAGGTCATTCCGACGTCGACCCAAGTATGTCACCAATCAAAAGCAAGCATTTGAATGTTGATGGAATTTACTCTTTGTTGATTGGCTATTAATTTGCCGTTTGCTCCGGTTCGAAATTTTTGGGCATTCCGTCGAAAATGACAAATTGTGCTTGAAAACACAATATCACCTGTTCGAAAGGATTTACACTACACGGGAACGTGCATCGTTTGTGCCGATCCATTATAGCGACCATAAAACTAGAGCCCAGAAATTTCCATGAAGTTGCGGTTAAGTGACGCACTGAGTTCAAAATATAGACACGTAATCGGCCAAAAGAATGACAATGTTGATTTGGTCCTCGTCATTCAACACATGAAGCGGGAGCGTACCGAGTCGCTGACTGCCTATTAGAAACTGACTCACGACAAGACAAACCAACCACGACAGCATACAGTCCATCTCACTTAGTCGAACATGGGAGGCTCGGAATTGGTTGACGATCTTCCATCGCCGTCAAAAGGACTCTAGAACCCTAGGTGCTACTTTTGCATTGAGAACATTTTCCTACAAGTACTCTTCTTTGGAAACTTTGGGAATTCTATCAAATTCGCCGAGGCTTCGTCAAATTTCATGAATCGGCGAGCAAACAAGTCATCGATCATTGGCTGTTGCACCAATCATCGAAGCAAATTATAGATGTATGGGGAGGTACGTGCGACGAATGCTCCATTTGTACAAGGATGATTTCTGTGATTTTGCCCTCCATGTCAAGACCCCAAACCTGGCTAGAGCAAGACAAATCTTTTCCTCTGCCTCTACACCTGAGCCAAACAACTGCTTTCGAAAGGGACGTTTTCGAAAGAGCTCGAGTTGGCTCTCAAATTGATTTCGGCAGGCTTTCGTGTTGTCGAATTTGCCAGGCAGAACCGCCAAGAATTACATGCAACAGCTGCTTCGAACAAATTTCCATCCACAGGGATTTGGAGACTGCCACGTTATCGGCTCAAAGAATGAGACTTTGAAGCGTTCGTTGCAAAACAAGACGTTGGAAATCCTGGAAAGATTCACTTTCACGGTGCCAAACAGCAACGACACGATTGAAGAGTTAGACATAACCCTGATGCTGGAATGATTCATCTTCACCGTGCTATACAATGGCGAAAAGCTCAACGAGTTGAATTGGACGCTGGATTTTGTTTCCGACATGGTTGCATTATGGCCACTGCCAGCGCGATTCAAAATGGACGGGCTTGGATTGAGTGTGTGTATGAGTGTGTGGGTAAAAGTAGGTTGAAAGTATAGATCCTCGTTAGTATAGTGGTCAGTATACCCGCCTGTCACGCGGGTGACCCGGGTTCAATTCCCGGACGGGGAGATCTTTTTCAAACGTTTTGCCAATATTGCCCTTGCGAACGTGTCCACAAAGTATGATGCCCATCGCCTGAAACGACCATGCGGCCAATTCTCATGCTCGATCATTTTTGTTTGAACTTTTCGTGAAATAACCTACTGCCAGCGGAACGTTAAACATAAAGTCCACAAGGTTATTTGGATTCAAGTTCGCTTAAACGCAGATACAGTACGGATAAATTGTACGGATGCATATTGCATACAAATATCGACATATAATTGGTCGCCAAAATGTCCATATTTTTCAGTTGCAAAAGAACGACACGTTAAATATCCACAGCTCGCTCGTTTGGGATC
>VJMH01007443.1:0-36542 GCA_009835185.1 Aphanomyces stellatus
TGAGGTTCGACTCGAGTGCGCACTTGAGCACACGGGCCGACGTGACGGCTGCGTTGGCGGCAGTGCCGTTGCGTGCCGTCTTGAGGTAGCACATGCCGTACGCGAGGGTGTAGGCATTGCAGCCGTCGGCGGCCCAGCACGCGGAAAGACACGTGGCAGGAGTGGTCCCGGGGGAGCTGGTCAGATCTTGGCCTGCAAAATCAATGCCAACTTCGACGTCGCGGTTTGGCCCAGTGTACTGCGCGGCGTTAAACTTCCACGCGGCGTCGGGTGCCGTGAGGCCCATAAACACGTTAAAGTCGGGCTTGTACGCGTTGTCGATAAACTGGGCGTAAAAGGGCGCGGGTGTCTGTTCGAGCGCTTGCCACCGCGTGAGGTTTTTGAAAAACGCTTCTTGGACGGCGGCGTCGGGAGTGTGGCCGTTGAGTGGCGCGCCCCGCGACGGCAAGCCGGCTTCGGCTAGCCGCACCTTCCAGCCAAACTTGTCGCGCGCCGCCGTCCACACCTTTTGCACGTACGCAAACGGGTTGGAGATTGAGAGCGGGTCGGGGCTCGTAAATGGTGAGATGCTGAGCCCAACGACGTCGCTCGCGGCTGCGACGGTCGGATTGGCGGCAAAAGCCGTGTCTGGCTGCACCGTGCCAACAGGGACGTAAATGCCGGCGGCCTGTAGCCGCCCGCGCACCGAGTTGAGCAGCGACACGAGATTGGCGGCTGTGATGGCACCGCTCCCAAGCTCGCCGTTGCCAACGTACACAGTGGTGATTGTGGTCGGATTGCGGGCCGTGCCGTCGATGATGCTTGCAACGTCCTTGTCCAACGAGTTGACGCCGACGCCAGCGACAAGCTTGAGGTTGTACTTGGCAGCAATGTCGACAGGGTTGGAGTAGACCGTGTAGGGGTAGTAGGGTGACTGGAGGTACATCTTGAACGTGCGAACGGACGTAAAGGTCTGGGCGAGGACGGAAAAGTGTAGGTCAATGTAGCCGGCGTTGTAGTCGTCGTAGCAGACACCAATGTCAAGCGGTGGGAGCGATTGCGCTTGGGCGAGAGACGCGACAAGCGCAGCGGCACCAGCGAAACGGGCGACGGTGGATGGAAGCATGGCAGAGCAAATAAACGAATGGCATAGTTGGGATGCAGGCTGGACGGGCGAGATTCACAGCAAGGGGCGGTGGGGACGAGATGGATCGGTCCGTTTCAAAAAGATCGACTGACGAGGCTAAGCCTTGAAATCTTAGCACATGGGATTGAGATATAGCTTGAGTGTGGCCGTGATAGTAGTTCGCTGGCAGAGTACAATTTCACAGTTGGAAAGTCCAAGCAGTGCATCGTCGTGGGTGTGCGGGTCGGTCATTTGTCCCAAACACAGCTTCAACTTTGCTGGATCGCACGGCGGTTATTCATACGGCAGCAGGTATGTCGTGTATGCAGCTGATGCTTGCATGGGATTGGTCAAACGAAGCTCGTCCGCAGAGTTGTGTCGCGACCTCCATCCATCAAGATGACCATAGTTGTCATTCTCCCCGTCTTTACATACAAGGCGAGATGGATCTCAAATATTCAACTGCGTCGATCAGCTTGAAATCGATTGCTCTTGTGACTCATTTGCATCCACCGGATGGCCTGTTCAATTCCTGCACTTTACTTGAGAGAGTCTCTCGAGAGGATGCTGTGCGATGCCACTCTGACCATTCATTTTGGACGCAACCTTCCCCAGAAAGCCGTTTCATTTTCGGTTTGTCCACAACTCGGCATCTCTGTTGACGTTCGCAATTTCGCCATTTCGCATCTCCCCAGGGAACATTCACTCATGTATTTGAATTCAATCGCGTGTCAACAAACGCAGATGGATTGTCTCAAACTTGGCAGTTACTCATTAGGCATCCGGATAATATTATCCGGTACATGCAGCCCCAGTGCCAGTGAAAAGAAACCTTGCACGATGATGCTGGCGCGGGTGTTTCGACGCTGGTGCAGCTCGTCGTCATCGCCGCCACCGCCTCTGAACTGGAGCGACTTCAACGTCGTCGCGACGGTAAATGCATGATGATGTGGGCGCGTCATCAACCGACATGGTGCTTTGTCTAGGAACTGCGCGCGATTGTCAAGGAGACCCCGACGACGAAGAAACACAGGGAGATGCCCGACACCCAGCACCTCAAGGCGCTCGGACGGACCGACCTGGTCCATGCGATTCGAAAGAAGCACGGCGGATTCGTCGCCGTCGCGCACAAGCTCGGGTGGCGCATCGAGACGACCAAAGGCATGGACACGCACAAGAAGCTGGCCGTTCGGCAGAAGCGGCGGGACGCGCGGCTGCTCGAAGTCAAGAAACACCGCGTCTTTTAAGATATTATGAGTGCCCTTGAAGAAACATAGTCAAGATGGACAATACATTGCGCAACAATGGCAACAATTGTTGCTGCGACCAACAACAGTTGCCGAGCAACAGGAATCCCATCAAGTCGATGTATGATGCATATTGGTCATGCAACCGACAGATACACCAAACAGTGAGGCTAGACTTCGTAGCAAATTGTTATATCGAGGCCACACTGCCCAAGGTACTCCATCGACGAACTCTGCCATCAGCTTGGCGATTGCGATTGCGAGTTGCACCAAATGCATCACATCGAGTTAAACCACTAGTCTAAGAGGGGCATGCGGTAATCCTCCACAGCCGCGATAGTACCGCGGTGCTGCATGGTCATTGCAACGACCAGTCCCACAACTGCCACGACTACGATGACAAGAGCGGTGGCATCGAGCCCAGATCCAACTTTCACCATCGAGAGACTTCCACCTTCGTAATAGATCCCTGGCGTCGTTGAATCGGAACAGACGCCAATGGTCGAGTGGTTGCCCAGCGCCTGACACGTGAACGGTTTGGCTGTCCCGTTGTTGCAGCACGCGAGCGCATGGGTTTGAATGTCCACAGTCGCAACAATCGTCGTTGCCATCGTGCCATACACCGTCGTTGCAATGTCGGGGAAAACAAGGTCCCCGGCACAGGCTTGAAAGGGCGCGGGCTGGCGCAGACTCAAATTGGAAGTCCAAGCACCCACCGCACACGTGTCGGCCACGTATGCGCCGTGGTCGGTCGGGTGGGCGGCGTTCCAGACTGGGACGTCGCAGTTGCGGATGCGTACCATCTTGGTCCGCGTGTGCGTGGCCAGTGGAACCACGGGGTTTCGGCTCTGGAACGCAAAGGTGCAAGTGACGGTGACGTCAGTCAACGGTGCGTTTTGCATCTTGAGGGCGACGTCGCGCACGAGACGTGGTTGGGCTGTGCCAGCTGCGGTTGTGTTGAGCCACAGTGTCGGACACGCGCGGGTGTTGGCGTATTGCCACGTGCACTGAAAGCCAGCAAACGACCACTTGACAAAGAGCTCGGTCGAGAGCAGCTCAGTCGCAGCCAGCAGTGCCGTCGTGTCTTCGACCGGCGGCGACACAAATGCACCGCTGGCGTCGCACCAGACAAATCGATTGCCGTCTTGGAGGGTTCGATCGGCACACGCGGCCTGCGTCACGCCCGTGTCGCAGATTGTGAAGTTGAACCAACAGCCACTCATACATGTTTGCGTGCCGCTGGGGCCAATGACCGCGCACGTCGCGACGGGGGTGCCATTGGCATCGGTGGGGGCGTATGACGTGGCAGTCTCTGGGTTGAGCATCGTTTGGTACGCCGGTGTCGTGGGGTCGAATTTGAAGCTGCACACGCGAAAGTCCGTGTGCGGGACGTTGCACGTGCCATCGCCACAGGCCCAGAGACCGTGCCACCAGTCGTTCAACGCAAGTACGTTGGTCCGATGGGCGTAGACGGTCCATAGGATCGCACTGCCCACTTGGCCACAGGCAGTCCAGGCTTCAAAGATCACATTCGATTTGAACTGGGGAAACGAGAGGACGCTGGCATTGGTAATAGGTCGCCAGACGCCGCCATTGACTTGGAAGCGCCAAAACACAATCGGCGCAGCGGTCGTCGTGCGTGCTTGCAACAGCGTCGTGATGGCAGGATCGGTATTGAGTGTCGCGCTGAACTGAAAGAGGTCGCTCAGCTGGAGCTGAAGGTTGCAAAACGTGCTGAAATCGGGGTTGTTGGCGTCGCATCGGGCGTCAAAATGGAGTTCCCGCGACGCATCTGACGGTGCTTGGTACCCGCCATGACTGGGAAAGACAGCACTGGGGTTGGGGAGGAAGAGCGTCGAGGGCTTGAGCCGCACGGCCACGGCCGCGACAAGGTCATCTCCCGTGGCAGCGATCGACTGGACGTAGTGGCATGCTTGGTTCACATCGCCCGTACAAGTCTTTCGACTGCGCGAGTTGGCCACATACGTGTTGGCGCACGCATACGGCGTGAAGAGCTCCTTGAGCTGGAGGTTGTACTCGCACGATCGCGCGCAGTCGTACGCTTGCGGCTCGCCCGTGTCTGGATCAAAGACGGACGTGGTCAGGATCGTCCATTCGCTGTTGACGGCGGGAGCGTTGAAGCAAGTGGTCCAGCCGGCGGGGACGTCTGTAAGCGCCGTGGCGTCGCCGACACTCGTGTCGATCACGGCGCCAAAGAAGGACGTGCGGATGAGTTTGATCGAGTCGCACCGGGCGTCGCTGCATGCGTTGTTCTTGGCTTTTTGGCGAAATGTGACCGTGTCGTTCACTTGGGGGAGGAAGGATGCAATGTTGGCTTGGGTGAAACCGTCGACAAAGCTGTCGTAGCAGTCGGCGCTCGTCGTCCCAAATGGCCGGAACGTATCGGTGACTGAGAGACACGCGGTGCATGTGGTGGCGGTCGATTCTTGGGGAGTGTTGGCATACCCCGTAAGTTGGTAGCGGTAGATGCCGGCCGAATGGGGAATGAGGTTGTACAGCGTCGCGGGGGTCCCAATCACAAACGATTGCGAGTCGTACAAGTACGTGTTGGTTCGGTTCACGCCATTCGCACTCACGTCCGTGACGAGTGTAAGTTGAATGTGGCATTGGAGGGTGGTAAACGGATACGGGTACGCGAGCGGTTGGTTCACATTAAAGACGTTGCCAAAGCACATGGAGATGCCCGTCTCACTCGAACTTGACAACGTCGTGATGTTGTAGTCGTATTTGTTCTGGGTTCCCCATGCGCAGGTGGCCGCAGAGGCGACGGATGTCATGAACATCGCCGCCTGACTCGCGAAGGACGGAATGTTCTTCATGATCGCTCGGGATTGCCGACTGAGGGTGCACGACGGATGCGAAAGATCCAATTTTGGATCTCAGCGTCCAAGATTGAAAATCCACCAATCAACGACGAGAAGACTTTAACGCACCTGGCGTGGATAAAACGCGTATTTTCGCAGCACGTTTTATGCTCGCCATGTCACATTGGTTTGCGAAACACGACATCCGGATAATGGTCGAAAGAAATCAGGTTTTCGGGCAGAGGAAGATGCAATCGCCGGGCACGCTGCCGTCGGTGGAGGCGCTCATGGCAGAAGACGAACTGCCGTCGGGCGTGGCGGATGATGCAGTGGCGGACCCGTCGTGGCAAAACACAGTCAACGAGCTGGACACCAATTTCTCCTCAATCATCATCGAACCATCGTCGTCGTCGGCGCAGTCGGCGTCGGTCGGCTTCTCGCCCATGACGATCAATTGGCTACAGAACGCGCTTAACACAGGCGGATCAGGCTCCTTGAGCGCGTCAACGGAGCAAGAGATGGCTCTCATTTCCCCACGTACGACGACGCTGACGTGTGGCCGCATTCACCGTCCCTCGTAGATGCATTCAACCCATCGCCAGGGGAATCGGTGAAGGAAGAATTCCGCGGCGAAGCCATCGACTGGAAGACCTTCAACGAAACGTACGAAGACACGGCAGGGACATCCACGAACGACGTGGGGCAGTGGAAGGACATCCCGCAGTTCCGCCCCGTCGTGGTCGACACCCCTGAGCCGACGCTGCAGAAACTCATCACATCGACTGTCTTCAGCATCTGGCCCCTCAACAACCTCCAAGGAAGCGCCGCCGTGCCGACATCTGCACCCCCTCCACCCACGCACGAATATGCCAAAGATTCGAGCAAGCGGAAGGCCATTATCTCACCCGAATTCGTCCAATACGAAAGCACACCGGCGCCGGTCGTGACACGCCGACCGTCGAAAAAGGCGGTCGAACCCAAAAAAGATATCGTGCGGGACTCGCCTGTGTTGGGACCTCTCTCGGTACAAACGCCATGAGTTGCATGTGTTGTCAACATTGCCCAGGAACCGCATGAAGCGCGATGCAAATGCACGGGCAAATGCAGAAACGCGCGTTGTGCCTGTGTCAAGGCCGGACAACTCTGCGGAATCGAGTGCAAATGCACAAATTGCCTCAATCCGTTTGCGCCCATGCATGCGGTACGTCTCGGTCCAGTCGTGTGCCTGTAATTCGTGGGTGTCTTAGCTTGGAATTGACCCACTGAAGATGCTGCCAGACAAATGCCTCATGCAAAACCTCAGCCGCATCAAGGACATGCAGGAAGTCCTCATGTCCAAGGTCGAACTCGAATGTTCATGCGGTGCGGCACCGGTACGAACATAGAGTCCGATCTGGTGACTTTGACGTTTGGAGTAGACGGCGATGGCTGTGTACGAGACGTTGTTGGACCCACAGGTTCAACCTGACAAGAGCTACCAATTCCCTGTCAAGTGTCCACATTGCCCCAACACATTTCAGTACTCGTGGTGCACAGGCAAGTTATGGTGGAACAAACAGCCGCGGAAGCACTGCGAGATTTGCAAGCGTTGCGGCAGCCACCGCAACCAGCACTGCTACGGTCCGTCATCACTTGTACATGAAATACCAACGAGAGAGTAGACTGTGGTCACTGTTACTTTGCCGGCGTCGCCAACAGCTTTGCCTGCCCGTGCAAAACTCCCAGCAGTAGCAACAGCAATGCGACGACGGTAAGGTCTCGATGACATCGACGTGTCACATCATCCTGAGTAGAGCCAAGGCGCGACCAGCACAGCCGCGACGACAGAAGCCCCAGCATCCAGTCCGCTCTTCCACGAAGTGTCCAAGGACGAGGAAAAGGAACAGTGCCCCGTCCAGTAGTTGTAGCGATATGAATAGTTTTGAAGCGTTTTTACACCATCATGAGCAAAAAGACGACGAGAGGGACAACAGCTACAGCAGTAGTGCGGGGACTCGCGTTGAGGAGACTGGGCGTGCACACGACGAGCGCCTGGGTCTTGTCGGCGGAAAATTGATTGTCGCGGAAGGGTGAGCCTGGAAAGGGATAGCGATAGTACTGGAGCACCCCGGCCTACACGACGACGGTTCTGTATGAGAGAAGGTGGTGGGAGATGACCGACTTGATTGGCATAGGTGCTGATTTCAGCCGCATATCCATTCACAAACTGGGGGTCTCCGCAGCGCCAAAGGTCTTTGTGTTGCTAGGAAGGGTCAAGTAGGGATACGATTGGAGTTGTACCATGCACGCTTTGAAGAAGTTTTCGCAGACGCTGCGGCACATGATCAAACTCATGCCAGCGTCGTCGCAACGGGGAAAGTTGAGCCAGCACATGTAGTTGCGGAACGCGTTTTGGCAGTCGACATTTTCCTACGTCGATGCTCAGGCGAATGATGAGGACGAGCATACGGTGTAGCGAGGAACGATTTCACCCTTGGCCCCCCATTCGTCAACGCCTGCATGCTTGCATGAGAAGAAGATGACGAGGGGAAGTAAACCTGCTTTGTGGAGCCCCGTGTCTGCTTCAAGGAGCTCGCGCTGCGTCACGAGCTTCTTGTACATTTGGCTGATGAAGAGGTCTTTGGTCTTGACGGAATGGTTGTACCAGAGTGTCTGCGCCTTTGGCACGCACGTGGAATATGGGAGAAGGGGGCCGCAAAACGGCATGTACTTGAGAAACTCGGATTGTTCTTGGCATTCCCCCGTGTCCGATCCGAAGAGACGGCAGCTCCATGCGAAGTGTGGCGCCAGGAGCGTCAAGATCGCGGCGGTGTGCATGTCCGTTCGGCGCGCGCGAAAAATCTTCTTCAAAAAAATGGTGCCATGGTTTTAGTGGAAAAAGGCGCGTTTTTAGTATTTCTACCTAGTCAACGTGGATTGGTTATAATTGCAAGAATATAACCAATGGAAAGTGAAGCTGCAATTGGGATTGAAATTCACGAGATGAGCGATCCGATTGAACACGCCGCGCAATTGGCGGCCGCGAGAGATGCGCTCAGCATTCGCGGGCTGAAGCATGCTGCTGTCTTTGCATGTGAGCTGTATGCGTCATTACCTGAGTCCGCGCGGGAGAACCTGCCCTTGACCCCCGAGGTAAGAACATCCAGCAGCAAGCCCCCGCTTGACCAAAATGCAGGACCGGGCTCCTTCCGACGGGTTGCTCTTCCTCGCCAAGTCGTACTTTGATCTCCAAGAATACGCACGGGCGTCTCATGTGCTCGCTCAAAAAGAGTCTCTGAGCGATGTCGAATTCTTTGTCATGCACTATGCCCGATATCTCGTATCCATGCCTGTCTTTTCCTGGCATGTCGTCATCCACAGCTATCGCTAGGCTGGCGAGCGTCGAAAGGAACAACTCAGTTTGGAGATGAAAGCCAATTCAGGTAGATGCCCCCATGTTAAGACGACGAATACACTCCCCGATACGTAGGATCTGCTCAAAAACCAACGACAAATCCAAACTTGAAGGACCTCATGCGGGATTTGTCGGACGCTGATGCCGTCGGCAAGCTTGACGCCTTTGGTCTTTACTTGTATGGCGTCGTTCTTAAGGAATCCCGCGTGCATCTTACGTACGTATCCTTCTCGTCTGATCTCACCATGAAGTAGACCGTCAGGGACATCCCCGCAACAAATCTTCTGGCGCTCCATCGCGCGCTTTCCTTGGAACTGGTCTGCGTGGCTTGAAGTGTCCAACATGAAGGCCCCCATTTTGGTACCAACGTCTCGTCTGCATGCCTTCTTACCTCTTTTGAGCAGGACAAATCGGTGGTGTGTCCGTGGATGGCAGATTTCTTCCAAGCGCATGTGCTGCTCATCCAGTCCCAAGTGCCCCAAGCCATCGATGTCGCTTGACCTACTCGTTTGCAGTTGTCTGATTGGTTGCCATAGATCCTCGAACGACTCAAATCGACTTTTCCATCGAGTGGCTACGTCGTCTCGCAATTGGCGCGCGCCAACTATGAGCTCCGCGGTGCGAATAAATGGCGTTAGACGACGTCATCCAATGTTGTAGATTTCGATGGCGCCAATGACCTCTTCCAGCAACTCACTGCCGCCGACCCATACCGGATGGAGCTCATGGACTTGTACTCAGACGTCTTGTATGTCCGCGAAGACAAAACCGCGTTGAGTGAACTCGCGCACCACGTCCAAGCGGTCGATAAATATTGCCCCGAAACCAACTGCGTCATTGGCAACTACTACGCGTTGAAAGGGCAACACGAACGCGCGATCGCGTATTTCACGCGTGCGATTTCGCTCGACAATGAATGTTTGGCCGCGTGGACGCTGATTGGGTACCACCTGCCCTTGACTGATGCTGAATGCATGGAGTAGGCACGAATACATTCAAATGAAAAACACGAACGCGGCCATCGAAGTCTACCGACGTGCCCTCGAACTCGCCCAAAACGATTACCGTGCTTGGTTTGGTTCCATGTCGATACCCGAGATTGAAAATGCATAGGTACGGCTTGGGCCAAGCGTATGAATTGCTCGATTTGTACCACTACAGCATTTACTACTACCAAAAGGCCGCGGCGATTCGCCCGTACGACGCTCGGATGTGGGTCGCCTTGGGCGGCTCGTTTGAGAAATTGGGCCAAATGAACCAGGCCAAAGTGTGCTATTTGAGGTAAGACAAAGAGGAGGCATTTCAGGACTGAACGACACGTTCAGAGCCGTGGGCAACAAGGACGCCGAAGGCATTGCCGTCTTTCGACTGGCCAAATTATATGAAGTGAGCGAAAAGGACATGGACAAAGCGGCCGAGTACTATCGCATGCACTGGCGAGACCGCACCCTCCGAGGCGTATGTTGGCGACCACCCTTGAACAAATACCAACCTCTCATAGGTCACGCGTGTCGACACAACCGACGCAGTCCAGGCCGTGCTTTTTCTTGGAAAATTCTGCATGCAGCGTGGTGAGCTGCCCGAGGCGATGCAGTGGTGCAACAAACTTCTGGAGCGAGATGGGCCAGTATAAACACACTTGAGATGATCTATGTGTCTCACGAGCAAATATAGGAGAAGGAAGAGGCAAAGGCGATGTTGCATGCGATGCGTCAGATGGAGTTTAGCACACCCGAGACACGCCACACGGGTCGCAACTACTTTTGATGGTGGAATAAAATTAGAATCCCAAGAGCGAGTCGCTAGCGGGAGCCGATTGCTGCTGCTGTTGCGTGGGCTGGGAGGTGTCGCCCAATTGCTTCTTGATCGAAACGTTGGTGGTTCCGCCAGTGCCCACAGCCGTGGAATTGATGCTCAAATTGGCCCGCTGCGACTCTTGCGTCTGACGCTTCCCGCCGCGCAAACGGTCCGCCAATGCGCTGTTCTTGGGCGTCGTCGACGAGGCTGTGATGTTGCCGGTGCTGGGCGCGGAGTCCCCAAAGATAGACAAGCTGGCCGCCGTGGGTTGGGCGCCACCACCGAATGGGTCCAAACCAGAGGTGACGGGCTTCTCCAGCGCATTACCGCTGTTCGTGCGCGACGAAGGTTTCGCAGGGGCTCCCCCCGAGAAACAGCTGAAAGGATCAGCGCCACCACCAGCTTGCTCGGTCGCCGCCGCGGGCTTCTTCTGAAGGAGGTTGAGGATGTTGTCGTACATGATGGGAGCGGCGGGTGGCGCTTGCATGTTCATGCCTTGGGGAGGCACCATGCTGCCGCCCATGTTCATCCCGCCCAGTGGGGCCATACCCATGTTCATACCGCCACCCATGTTCATACCACCGCCCATGTTCATACCACCGCCCATGTTCATACCACCACCAAGAGGAGGCATGCTCATGTTCATTCCTTGGGGAGGCATCATTCCCATGTTCATCTGGGGCATCTGGGTTTGTTGCTGGGGTTGTTGGACGACAGGGTAAGGGTACGCGGGGGCCTTGGAGCTGGTGCCCTTGCCGCCGAGGGGGTCGAGGTTGGCGAAGGCGTCCATGATTGAAAGCTTGGGGTTTCGATGGAAATTGAAAACTGATGTCGGCGGCGGCGATGGCGTATCCAAGCGCCTCCATCGTTTTGTTCTTCCCAACGCCAACGCCGTGTTCTTGTCTATAAATAGATCGTCCGGATTTGGGCTACTCTGTATCCGAAAATGCAAGCATTTGAAAAACAGAAAAAAAGTTGAAATATTCGCTCTTTTGCCAAAAAATATTCATGAATTTTCACGTTGAAGGGCATCGAATTCTGCGCGACCATGCTTCGTCTTTGGCCCGCGTTTGACAGACATGATTTCAACTGCGAAGAACCGCGCAACGCGAGTGTCTAATGCGACAAAGACGTACGGAGGAAGCATAGTTTACTTTTAAGTCATGGAATCAATCAGGGCACTGCGCATGCTGTTGGCGATGGCGGTGGGCTGGGCGTTCTGCAACTTGAAGATGCTTTCGACGACAGAGATCTCCGTCGACGTCGTGTCAAGACCACAGAACGACGTCCAATCGTTCACGACCATGCCGGCGCCAAGGACATCGGAACCGCGGTTGACCGTGCCGGCGACGACTGGCACCTGGAGAAGCGAACTCAATTCTTCTTGGTCGTCGACCGTCGTGCGGGGATGGACGAGACAGCCCTGGTTCGACATGACAGAGTACGAGCCGACCAACGCGTTGCCGGCGATCGTCTGACGAAACACTTCGACGCCGAGCGTGTCGGCGATGATTTCTTCTGTTTCGCGGTCCAAGTCCGTGTGCACGAGTGCGACGTGGTCATTGCACGCGACGACGTTGCCGAGCGCGCTCAATCGTTCTTCGACGCGTTGGACGACGACCGAGTCAGGGAGCGAGTTACGGATGTGTTGCATTTCCTGGTCTGTGGTCGAGTTGGGGAGGAGGAGACCGCGCTTGTTGCCGACCGAGACGCGGCCGATGAAGCGGCATGCGGCCATGGAGCAGTGGATCACGGGGATGTGGTCGGCCAATTCAGCTTCGAAGGTCGAGTAAAAGTTCTCGCTCCCGCCGACGCACACAAGCGCATACGAGTTGGTGAGCTTGGAGAAGACCCCGATTTCGTTTGAGTTTTCAAATTGACAGCGGATGGCCATATTGGAGCGGGATGGAAATGGAAAATGGATGGAGTTTGGGGATGAAGGAATCGTTGGCCGGGGGATTCCGACCAACACTCACGGTCGTTTTATTGCATGTTGATACAAACCCCAAGTGATAGAATAAAGTTTGCCGACTCTGCCAAACCAGCCACAACAACGGATTTTTCGACGGCAATTCCCAGAGCCAAAAGAAGAAGGAATGTCGGTATTGAAAGACCAACATTCACTCTTGACGAGTGAAAAGGCATATATTATCGTCATTGATGCACCTCTCTTGGGAGGAAGAAGCAGCCCCAGCAACAGCAGCAACAGCAGACCAGCACGCCTGGAGAGTCTCCTACTCGAACAACGAAGTCAGAAACGTAGGGATAACCCGAGGGAACCCAATGGGGGCGTTCGAACACTGTGAGCTCCGAGAGAGGACTATAGTGGGTGTGATATGCATGCCAACTTGTTGAAGGGGCATCAATCCAAGTACCCCCGCGACGCCCACGGATATCCCCCTTCACCCCGAAGCAGAAGCGGACGACCATCGCTCACATGAATGTGTGTATGTTGACACCCAAAGCTGGCTCTTTGAACCCCCAAACGCCCCAACCCCCAAACCCCGGCCTGTCGCTGGTGCTGCGATCTCTGCAGGAAGATTGCTGGCTCTGTGAATCTATCGAATGAGTGCCTCTATTGGGCACTAAATTGACGAATCTATCAGTTGAACGCCACTGATCCATCTGCACTCTTTCTATGCCGCGGAATGTTTGTCCCATGAGGGGGAGGACGCTGTGGACGGCGCACATCTCAATTTGCGGCCGATGGACCTCTCGCTGCGCACCCACGTCACTGTCTGCTGCCGCCACAACGCCGACGAAGTTAACCTCAAGCACGAATGTCTGCAGAAACTCCTTCGTGTGGTCGATGAACCCGGCTTCGTCTTCGCGGAAGCCGCCGTGCCCCTCTACATCGATGTTGTGGTGCGCGCTCTCGTTCAGTTCGTGTCTTATGCTTGTCTGTAGACCCACAACATCCTCCGCGCGCTGCCTGAACCCCCCGCGACCTTCCAACCTGACGAAGACCCAGCGAACCTCGACCCTCTGTGGGAAGATCACTTGACGGTCCGACATCGCCCTCCTCCTTTCCCGCGTCTCACATGCGATTCTCACTAGCTCGTCTACGACCTGCTCTTCCACATCATCGACGCGCCCATCCCACCGCGTGTGATCAAGCAATACATTACCGTCGCTTTCTGCACCCGTCTCATCGGGACCATCCAGAGCCAGGACCCGCGGGAGCGCGCGAGTGTCGCGACGGCGCTACACAAGATCTACGCCAAGTTCAAGAGTCTGCGCCACCACCTCCGCCGCGATTTCACACACGTGTTCATGCAGTACATCGAATACGCGCCCTCGGGGTATCCCTACGGCGTGTCGGAGCTGCTCGAAGTGCTGAGTGCGATCATCAAGGGATTTGCGACGCCGCTGTTGCCTGAACACATCCACCTGCTGACCAAGACGCTTCTCCCGCTCTTCAAACTCTCGCTTATGCACTACCACCAAGCACTGCTGCTCTGTTTGACCAACTTTATCGAGAAGGACCCGACGCTCGCGGCCTGCATGATCGACACGCTGCTCAAGTGCTGGCCCAAGCAGAGCACTGCCAAGCAAATCCTCTTCCTCAACGCGCTTGAAGAGATCCTTGAGACGACGCCCGTGGACAGCCTGCCGCTCGAGACCAAGACCCGCGTGACCACCCTCCTTGCATCATGCCTCGAAAGCGTGCACTTTCAAGTCGCCGAACGCACGCTCTTCCTCTGGAACTCGCCCCAGCTGATCAACCACTCCATTTTCAACCCACGGCACACGCGCCAGATCCTGCCTATCCTCTTTCCGTCGCTCATGGTCGCCTTCAAGCAGCACTGGCACATTACGGTCCGCATGCTGGCACATGTACGCATGCTTATCTTTCTTTGTCATCTCACATGCAGCTAGAGCGTCCTGGAAATGTACACCAAGCACGACAACAGCACCTATCAAATGTGTCTGAGCGATTACAAAAAGGCACACGCGGCCTAGGCTTGGATGGTTTCGCCCTTGTATTTTTAACTTATTCAACAAAGCAACGCGCGCGATCTATAGATAACCCTTTCTCTCCCCACTTTGAATCCTATTCCATCTTTTGATGTGGTGCGGGTGCTTCCGACGCCGCGTCCAAAGCACTTCCACCGCGGCCGACAACCCCGCCGTCGTAATCTACTATGGCACGCAGTCTGGCGGGACGGAGCAGCTCGCGACTCGCCTCAGCCGCCAACTCGCCGCGTCCGCGCTCTCCCTCGCGGACTTTGAATTCGCGTTCGCCGCGCGCCACCGCCATGTGATCTTCATGTGCGCAACCTACGGCAAGGGGGGTCCCACCGACGATGCCAAGGAATTTCTTCACTGGCTCACAGAGTCCACGGCCGCGGATCTCGGCGCATTGCACTACGCGGTGTTTGGCGCCGGCAGCTCCGACTACCCCGACACGTTTAACGGTATGGCCAAGAAGGTCGATGCAACGTTGGCGGCCCGAGGCGCCAAATCCTTTCTCCCGCTCACGCTTGGCGATGCGGGCGGCATGGGCGACAAGCTTGAGACTGACTACCTGACATGGGAGCCCCAGGTTCTCGCCGTCCTCAAGGCCACCGCCGCGACGCACACAGGAGACGAGCGGGCGGAACTGCGCCGCACGTCCACGGCCCGCGCGGCCGTCCTCGCGCAGCCGCCAACGCTGGAGCTCCTCGTCATCCGCCCGCTCTCGCCCACGGCCGTCCACGTCGAGTTCGCGCTGCCGCCGTCCGTGTCATCCTACCGCGGCGCCGACACCCTCTTCCTCTACCCGCAGAACACACCGGCCGTCGTCGCCGCCGTCGCCGCCCATCTCGGCATCAACGACCTCGCGGCCGTCGAGCCCACGTTCAAATGCTCGGCGCGGGAGGCGCTCACGCACCACGTCGACCTCTTCGCCGTCTCGCGCGACGTGCTCACATCCCTCGCCGCGCACGCGACCGACGCCGTCGAGGCCGCGCGTCTCCGCCATCTTGGCTCGCTCGGCGGTAGCGCCGATCTGGCCTCGGTCGTCCGCGGCCCGCGTCTCTCGCTCCTCGGGGTCCTCAAGCTCTTCCCGAGCGTGCGTCCGTCACTCTCCAACTTTCTCCGCGCCGCGACACCCATGAAGCCGCGGCAGTACACGATCGCATCCAGTCCGCTCGTCCACGCCGCCGCCATCCACATCTGCGTCTCGATTCCGCCGGCCGCCGAGTCGTTCGATCGGCACTTTGGAACGATGGGCGCGTGTCTCCGTGCCCTTGTCGATGCCCATGCTGGCCGTGTCTTGTTCCACGGGTCGCCCAAGCCCTCGACCTTTGCCTTCCCAGACAACCCAAAGCGCCCCGTCGTCATGATCGCCGCCGGTGCTGGCATCGCACCCATGCGAGCCATTTGGCAGGAGCGCGCCGCCGTCAAACGGCGCGGCAGTCTTGGCGGTCCGTCCATCGGCGGGCCTATGCTCCTCTTCTTTGGGTGCCGCGATCAAGACAACTACCTCTACGCAGACGAGATTGCGCGCCAAGAAGGACTGACGACTCATGCCGTCTTCTCTCGAACCCTGCCTAAGCAGTATGTCCAAGACTGTGTCCGCGATCACTTGGGCGAGATCATCAAGCTGCAGGACGCCGTCGTCTACCTCTGCGGCCGCACCGACATGGCACTCGCGATTCAAAACGTGTTCAAGACGGACGCGCCGGCATGGTGGGACACTCTGCAAGCCTCGAATCGATTCAACCAGGAAGTGTTTGGGTAAGCATTAGTTGGTGCCTCTGCGAGGCTTCTTGTGGGGCGATCGCACGTGCAGCGAATTGACGGACGCAGGCAAGTCGGCCGGCGTCGAGAGCGTTTGAACGCCAGGGGGAGTCGTGCCGGCCTTGTACCTAATGGCAAGAAATACCAAGGAGTCTGCATGGTGGAAACATACCCCAGAATGAACGAGATGATGAGCAGTGTGACCCCGATCGCTCCAAGGAGGACGCGCTTGCGGAAGAGGGGATCTTGGAGCCGGCCTGAGAGTGTCCATTTGTCTTCAATGTAAACGGGAGGCTTCTCGACCTCAGACGTCGCGCCTGCTGTCAGCCCGGCCTTTTCTTCCACCTTTGTTATGTGCTTCATCTTTGACAATGGGCATGACCTTCCATGATTCGAAAGGAAGCACTTTGTTGCATGAGGTATCCTTCATCCTCTTGCAATTAATATTTCATCGATCTCGAAGTATATTCGATCACGAAGGTTCGTTGATACCCATTTTTCTATACCATACATTACTCCAGATAAAGCATGTGTCGTACAGAAACAGCGAAAGTTTCGCGCTTTCTTTTCCGACGAGAGCGCCAAACGGGTTAAAATCAATTCCGCATCTCAAGTTTCTGTCATTTAATTCAATATTCCAATATTGACCCCCTGTTTGTATAGAATCTAAAAAAGTACGTATTTCTCCGACGGGAGCTCCATCAGCCAATCGGCGCTGTGATGGTTGCGCCGCTGATGTGGCCGGCGTCCAGTCCTTATCATGAGCATCTCGTTGCAAGCACCCGAAGCTGAAGGCGGCGACTTCGTCTGCGAGGTCTGCGCGCAGACCTTCCGCTTCAAGGGGAACCTGAAGCGGCACCAGATGACGGCGCACTTTGGTCTCCGCCCCTTCTGCTGCCCGCTCTGTCCCAAAAGCTTTGCGCGGAAGGCCGACATGCAGGTGCACATGCGCGTCCACACAGGCGAGAAGCCGTACGAATGTGGGCAGTGCTCGAAGACGTTCGCGCGCATCTCCGACTTGCGAAGTCACGAACGCACGCACCGAGGGGAAAAGCGCTTTGCGTGTCCCTTCCCCATGTGCGACCGCCGCTTCACCCGACGCGTGGACCTCAAGAAGCACGAGACGACGCACTGCGCCGTGGCGCCCCCCACGGCTACGAAGCGTCCGCTCCAGCCCAGGGAGACCCCGAAGGACGACAGCGGCGCAAAGGCCGCGTGTCCCGGCGACGCCGCCGACCACTCGCTTCACGCGCGCGGCTGCGGGCACTTGAGCATCGAGCACGGCAACCACTTTGACTTCATCGTCGACAACCAACTCGTGTGTCTGCAGGGCGTCAAGTCCCTTGCGGTGCCTGCGACTCGCCACGTGCACCCAGGGTACGAATATATCCGCCTCCTTTTGTTAATACTTATCCTCGTCACGTAGCGCACCACCGAAAGGACACGGGCCAGGCTGCGGGCATTTGGCCGTTCGACACAACGACCACGTCGATTACGTCGTGGACAATTCGCTCTTTTGTCAGCATGGTGAGACACAGAGGTGGTGGAAACATGGTCGCTAAATGTGAATCGTGTAGGCGGGGTCTTGGTCGAGGCCGATTCGCTCAAGCTGCTCGACGATGACTTTTGGGATTTTTTCGGTGCTATGGACTCGCTCACGACGCAGGACGAGATGACGTCTGCGAGCGAAGAAGCATGATGTACAACAAACGTGGATGTTATGGTATTGGGAAAGTTAACTTAAAACGATTCCATGTCGTTCAACAATTGTTAACTCACAGACAACGTCCAGTGGTGGCACTGGGGCGCCAACGCCACAGGCGGTGCGACCAAGGCAGGGTATCGCGCCGTGAGAAACTGTACGACCTCCGAGTGGCCCCGTGCTTGGGCATCGTACAGTGCGGCGGTCGTACAACCCTCACGTCTGTGGGCATGGAGGAATTGTACGACCTCGAGGTGACCATGTTTCGCAGCAAAGTCCATCGCGTTGGTCGTACACCCCTCACGACGGTGCATGTGCAGAAATTGTACGACCTCAAGGTGTCCGTTGTGCGCCGCCATATCCATCGCGACGGTCGTACAGTCAAAGCCGACGTCGTTCAACAATCCGACACATTCCAAATGGCCATGCATCGCAGCCCACGTCAGCGCGTCACTCGCGTTCGTCGCGAGGTTCTCCGAGACGAGGAAGCGGAGCGCCACGAAGTGACCGCGGGCCGCCGCCCATGCCGCGGCCCGGTTGCTGCAGCCTTCGCGGCGGTGGCGCCGCAGAAACCGCAGCATCGACACGTGGTTCTCCTGCGCCGCCCAGTCCATGGCGCGGACGCTGGCCGGCGCGGCGCATAACGCCTCGACGATGTGGAGGTGGTTGCATGCGGCGGCGACGTCGACGACCGCGCGTGGCAGCGGCAAGTGGCTGCACGACTGCAGGAGAAGCAGGTCGCCTGTGAACGTCGCGTAGGACAGCGCCCAGGACATCGCCGCATGCGGCAAGAGGTCGAGTTGGCCGTCGTGGGCGTCGAACCACGGAGCGAAGACACGGCCAAAGGCACGAAGGCTCAACTGGACGGTGTCGAAAGGAGCGTCGGTGTCGAGGGAGCGGCGGAGAAAGGGGCGGAAGGGAAGGAGGTCTTCGGAGAGCCCATGCTGAGAGACAAAGATGATGCGAAGGAGGTCTGGGGATGTGAGGACTGTCGAAGACATTCTTTGACGATGCGATCTTTGTCAAGTGTTGGGGTGTTGGGAAGAGGGAGTACCATTTGGTGACTGAAAATGGGCGCCAGGTGTGATGGCAAGTTCATGTGCTCGGCAGCACAAGCCACAGTATGCCATGTACATGTATGCCTTGCATGTGCTCATGCTTGCATGGTGGTACGTTAGCGAGCCAATATCGCTGCGCTGTGTGGGAAGCCACACAGTTTAAAATTCTCTCTGGCAACATCGGTGGGGTCGCATGAGCGATTGACCATGTTTCAGCACTTGTTTTTGACCCCATATGCCTGCCAAGTGCGGAACATATCAATTGTAGACCTACTGCATCTGTTATTGACTTTTCGACGACGACATTTGGCGCGATTTTCTGCTGCCTGAGAAACACGCACGTGCACACGACAGATCTCCGGATAGGAGGGTGGATTATCCGGTATTCGTCCATGTGTTATCCGGATCTGGTATCCGGACATTTTCACCCCCGATCCCGTGGACGCGATGGAGTTGCTCGCCGCGTATGCGTCCAGCGACGAAGACACGCCGACGACGACGCTCGCTCTCGTCAACTCAACCCCGGATGTGATCGTTCCTCTGAGGAAGACGGAGCATCTGGCGGCGAACGCGAAGACGCTCGCGCTGAATCAGCCGATTTCGAGCACCATGGCCCCTGTGTTGGGGCCGCAGAATCCTTTTCAGCGATATGCGCCGTTGCAAGTCGGATCAGGCCGCGAGATCGTCACGGGCGTGGTGGAAACTGCCGAGATGGAAGACTTTTGCTTTGACGAAGAGTACCACCAGCAACAGTTCCGCAACGCCGGCCCGCAGCAGAAGCGGCCGAAGAAGAAAGGCCCGTTCCCAGACCCCATGACAAAGGATGTCGGGTCGGAGGCAGACCATGGCATTTGGGCCCCCGTGCCCAAGGAGAATTTGTTTTGGGTTCCTTCGGACAAGGAGAAGGGCACGATGTCTGAAGCTCAAAAGGTACTCCCCCTCGTTCAACTGATCAAAGCTAACCATTGCGCATAAGGAACTGCTCGCTGAAAACGAAGCGAAGAAGACCAAGCGCACCCGTGACGACGAAGAAGACATTGACTTTGACCGCATGATCGAGCGAAAGGTGGCGCATTTGCTCCCGCCCCGATTGGCGTCGGGTGCGACTGCCATGGAACCCAAGTAGGATTATTCCCATTGGTGTGTTGGTTCTCATGGCATTAGGACGGCGTATCTGGACGACGAAGAGTACGATTACCAAGGACGATCGTGGACCGAACATCCCCGCGATCTCAAACCTGGCGACCACAAGGTGTTCCTTCCGAAGAAGCCCCTCTTCCAGTTTGAAGGCCACACCAAGGGGGTCCAAGCGATCGAACTCTTTCCCAAGTATGGTCACCTCTGTCTCAGTGGCAGTTTGGACGGCACTGTGCGCATTTGGGACATGAACAACGAACACAAGTGCAAACGCATCTACCAAGGCCACAAGGACGCCGTCCGTGGCATCAACTTTGCGCCCGACGGCAAAACTTTCTTGACCTGCAGCTTTGATCGCTACATCCGGTTGTGGGACACGGAAACGGGCCAAGTCATCAAAACGTTTACGAATCGCCGTGTGCCCTATTGCATCAAGGTAGAGTGACCTTTTGGCCTAGTGAGAGGATTGACGACGAGTGGGGTCGTAGTTTCATCCGGATGAATCGAACCAATTTGTCATTGGCGATTCCAACCACATGATTGTCCAGTTTGATGTGCGCAGTGGCGGTACATTTCTTTTTGCGTGATTTAATTTCCTAACTCCCACGTCTCTAGATATTGTCCAGGAATACAACCATCACTTGCAAACAGTCAACGCCGTCACGTTTGTCGATGACAACCGACGGTATATGCCTTGGATTAATTCGATTTGGACTTATATTTGGTAGATTTGTGTCAACGTCGGACGACAAGAAGATTTTGATTTGGGAATGGGGCATTCCTGTCCCGATCAAATACGTCTCAGAGCCAGGCATGCATTCGATGCCCACGACGACCCTCCATCCCAGTGGCTCGTATTTTGCTGGTCAATGTTTGAGCAACCAAATTGATGTGTACACGGCGCGCGACAAATTCAAACTCCAGCGCCGCAAGACATTCCGCGGCCATTCATGTGCTGGCTATGCCTGCCAAGTCAACTTTTCCCCCAATGGCCAATATGTGGTGAGTGGCGACGGCGAAGGCCAGGTTGTCTTTTGGGACTGGAAGACCACCAAAATGTACAAGAAGATGCACGGTACGGACGACGCCTTGGTGCCTGATATTTTATTTAACGGATTTGTGTAGCGCATTCGGGTCCGACGATGGGCGTTGCGTGGCACCCGATCGAACCCTCGCGTGTCGTCACGTGCGGTTGGGATGGGTTGATCAAGTGCTGGGACTAGATATAAACATACTTCGACGACGACGACAAGTCCACTCTATCTTTTCCAGGCCCATCAGATGAATTATTTTAATGAATTCCAAACACCGGCGGCAATCTTTGCAACTGAATGAGATATATATTATTGACTAGCCCACCAACTTCCACTGAAAGAGCGCCCTGTCCGTGCCCCCGATGGTAAAGAGAATGGTTTCGTCGCAGTTTACGGCGACGCCATTCACGGGTCCACCGTGGCCGAGCAATGTCTTGTGTGCCATCTACGGCAAGATGAATGAGTTTCACACCGCCCCATGTTGGCACGTACATTTTTGGACAAACATGGAAACGAATGACACGTGAGTTCGCCTTTGTCCGTGCCACAAATGAGCGCCTTGTTCCGAGGAGCAACGCCGACGGCATGCACAAAATCGTTCGAGTCGCCCCAAATTCCCTGAGACGCCCAGCTCAAAACACACGACAAGCTGGCCCACTCGACATCTCTCAACAGACTGGGACTGCTGATCCACGCTCCATCCAACGTGTTGACTAGGCGTGACATCATTGAAAGAACTTGGCATTGTCGTACGATAAATCAGTTCATAAGCGTCACTATTGGCGCGCAGGTAACGACTGTCCTTGGAAAAATCAAGGTGCGTAATGTGGCTATAGAGCAATGTCAAGACGAACATCGGAGTTGTTTGTACCCTGTGGCCTTTGTACATTTGGATTTCAATGAGTAATTTTCCATGACCGAGTGTAGGTAAATGCAATTGTCATGGGACCTGTTCCATCAGTGAGGTCACGTATTGTAAGAGGAAATTACCCAATGGCCAAGAGAGTCCCGTCGGGGCTGAATTTTATGTCGGCCAAACTTTGTTTGGAGTCTCGGCCTTCGTGGACAATCTCCATCGTTGTGGCATCCAAGATGCAAAACTAGATCAGAATGTTTTAGATAAATCATGATTTGATCCATTTTTTACCGCGCCATCTTTCAATTGAGTTGTCTGGGACGCACTGCCGAGACCCACTGCCAAGAGCTTTCCGTCGACGGAATAACTCACGCATTTGATGGGCGTGTCCATGATCACCTTACCCACCTGGCATCATTCCCATGTCAGATCAAACGATCTATTGCACATGGTCGTACGAGTTCGTGGGTTTGGGCGTTCCACACCCGCAGTGTACAATCTTCACCACCAGTGGCGACCACAAATGGCTGTGTCGGGTGCGTGGCAAGCCCAAACAAGCCAAACTCCGAATGGCTTTCCAAAATCAACGATGTATCCCCACGCTCTTGACTCAGCTCATATATTTCTCCGCCTGCAACGTTTTGACATCTTCTCTCCATTTCTCCACTCAAACTACCTTTTGTGCCGACGAGGAAGCGGGATTCGTGCATGTCCCACGCAACGCTGCGTACGATAGGATTTGAGCACGCTGGCTTGGCCTGCACCATGTCAAAGTCCCAGATGGGGGCCAAGCTGCGGCTCCACACTTTTACGTGCCCGTCTGCACTTCCCGTGACGACGCCTAGTCACTCGAATTAGAGCGATTTGATGATGAGGTTATACGTACCCAACGTCGAGACAGCAAGACCATTGATCGTGCCACTGTGAGCCGGCACGCTCTTCTCCACAATTGTCGTGTTGGCGTCCCAGAGGTAGAGGTGGCCCGTGCGTGTCCCTACAACCACCTCAATATTCAAACAGCCCAATCATTGGCCACGTACCAGTGACGACCGTGGCCTTGTCCAAGGCGCTGCCGCACGTGAGCATTTGGATCTGGCCGTGCTGGCCAAACGTGCCAAATGTCGCATGGCACAGCGGCGGGTCGATGCGCCAAAAGATCAAATGGTCGGCGCCGCCCGTGACGACGTCAAAGACGCTCTGCATGGGCGGCAGCATCGCACAGAAACGCACGGGCTGGTGCGTTGTCCGCGTCGACGCGAGGATGCGCGCGTCGTGCCAAAGCCCCGAGGCCGAGTAGTAGATGCACATGGAGTGATACGCGTCCTTGCCGACGCTCACAAGGCGCGTGGTCGAGTCGTTGAACGCGAGGTAGACGATCGCCTTGGTGTGGAACGTCGGAAGCACGGCCACGGGCGTGCACGCCGCGGGGTCCCACACATGGATACGGGGCTCCGACGCCGCGAGCGTCAACACTTCCTCGCCCGTCGCGACAAACATTCCGTCCGGGCTGAGCGCCATCGAGATGAGAGGCGCCGCATGGGCCATATAAAACGCCTGGGCATGGCGCTTGCGGTCGTAGCTAATGCCAATTTTGCCGGCTGTGTTGACGAGGCGCTTGGATTTTGTATAGCCAAGCGTCCCTCGAACGTCCTGCAGCCGTGCACCGTAGGCGTATTCAAGCTCAAGCTCAAACGGAAACGACTGGGGCTCGTCCGGAGCGACGGACGGTGGAATGAGGCTGCTCAAGTACGGCTTGGCACCTGCAAACGGGGCGGTTGGGAGTGGCGTGGGGACAAACCAGCCTTCGGTTTCCAAGTCCGGATCAGCCTCAAGCAGCTTGGCTTGATTCGCGGCATCCTTCTCGAGGGGCATGGACGGTGATACTTTCCATTGGATCAAACTGTGGTCATGCAGACCCGCACTGAGAAAATACGAGCCATTTTGGGAAAACGACGTGCACTGGATCGCCCCCACATGCCCAGGATACGACTTCGAGGGCAGACCATCCCGCACACAGGGAAAGCGAAAGAGCTTCAACACCCCCTGGGAATCACCCACGGCAAGACTCGTGGTATTGGCCGTACTGGCTGTGACGGTCGTCTTGGTAGACGATGGTGGCCACGCTCCTTGGTTGTACCTATTTTGTCATACATCCAGAACGAGTTCTCGGACGACCACGAGAGGTACCAATTGAAAATCGTGTGGCAGGTAGCCCACGTTTGGTTCTTCAAAGCAGTGGCACTGGCCACGTGGGAGCCAGTCGTGAGATCAGCAAAAAGCAGCTCGAAACCACCGCAATTACTCTATGTAAAATGTCAAATTTAGCAGGTTGGGTAATTGGGCGAGGCTTACTCTTAGGTACTGAGAGTCACCCGAGACGTCCACATGCGTGATAAAACTAAATCAGAGGTCATCGCTACCACTCGAAATTGCAGGTGTTGGCTCCCACCTCTTGTGTTTGGTAAAGGTCGCTCGCTTGGCATACTCATTGGGGACGTCGTAAATGTAAATTGTATTGTCTTGGGCCCCCACCACGAGCGAGACACCGTCGGGCGAATACTTGATGACAGAAATCGGCTGTTTCGTATCGCGTGTTTCGTGGAGCACCTCTTTTCGCACAAATGAATCACATCCATGTTGAGAGAGCGACTGTACCCAAACTCACGACGCCTTCCGTGAGCTTTTCTTCATAAATCAAGACCGTGCCATCTTTCTTGTGGCGATTCTTGCGGGGATTCCCTCCGAGGCCTACTGCCACATAGGCACCTTCGGGGGAATATGCCACGGCTCGAGATGATGTTTCCAACGCAAACTTGAGGAGGCAGCGGTGGCGATACATGTCCCAGATGCGCAACGTCGCGTCATCTCCACACGTGATGACTTTGTCCTTGATTGGGTGCACTGCCAGGCCTTGAACCTCGCCCTTGGAATGCATTTCCATCGAGAGTTGCACTGAGCCATCCGAGGCACTGAGCTCAAAAATGGCGCAGTCTCGCGTCCCCACGAGGATGGACTGGTTCTGCCACACGAGGGACCGAATGGGCATTTGATTGCACGAATTGTACTCGGAGAGGCACTCGAGCTCAGCTGACCAGATCTAACACGGCAGTGAATTCCCGAAACGAAGCATTTTCCACTGTACTTTGACAAGGCCATCGCGCCCGCCACTGACGAGGGACGTGTCGTTCACATAGAGCGCGGCCACACTCCGAGTGTGCGCAGGCACGATCGTTACCAATTCAATGCCTACGCTCGATGAAAATGAAAGTTGTAATTTTGATTACCTTTGAATTTGTACAGTTCGCCACTTGTAGAGCCCACGATCGCGTCTTGGTTGAGAAACACCACGGAGAGAAATGGCTGAAGGAACCCCCGTTTGCCCATGAGCGCGTGCTTTCGAATGAGGTTGCGGCCTTGTACGTTGTAAAACAAAATCGTTTGTTTGCTCAGCTACATATGGGCATGATGAAAGTGCGAGAACACAATTGGATACCGCAACAAAGGTATGCGTGGATTTTGGATTGAACGCAAGCCCGAGCAGCTTTTGTGCCCCAGACTTGATTTGCGATAGCACAACATTTAGTTCCCAGTCGTACAAAACGATCGTGTTGTCTGCGTCGCTGCCGGCAGACGCGAGGATGTTCCCGGCGGGGTTAAACCTATTGCAACGTCAACAAGGCTACGTTAAAGACGCCAACGTACGCGACTTCGACGACACCACGTCGGTGGACTCCACGAAGGGTCGAGAGCACTTTGAGCGCTTGCGCCTGCCACACGTGGATGGCAGGGTACTTTCCCCCCTCGCCAGAGGCGACAATATCCAAGCTTGGATGGGTAGCCAGGCATAAGACTTCGTCTTGGTGCTGCTTAAAGTGCTTCTGGGACCACCCTTTCGATTCGAAGACGACAACAACCTTGGCCACGGGGTACACGATCTTGCCTGGACGTAACGTGTGACGAAGTTAATGAGAACGTTCTGAACCCACCTTGTTTAGTGTACTTGAGGTTGTTGCGGCAGTCGTGGCTTCTATAGCCGTAGACCCAATCCATTTCAAGCTGTTCGGGCGACAACGTTGTGTCCTGCGCTGGGTTAGATACGATGTTGCGGGGGCAGTTCATTGTACCGGTTCGGGTGCAGCAGTCGTCGGGGGGATACAGCTTCCAACCCAAGGCTTCACAGGCTCCTCCACCGCCACACTTTCCTGGCCATGGCCACCCTGATGAACCAACGAATCCAGCGCAAACTCGCCCACATTCGAAGCTTCTTCGAATGGACTTCTTTCCGACGGCGGAAGAAGCTACAACAGACAAAATTAATGTCAATAATATGACAGTGGCAAATCACACCTCAACTTCGTCGTCCGAGGTCGCATGGTATTCAAACTCTGGCGGAGAGGGTTCGTTCACCTCGGATTCAACCCGCCATTGAAATAGGCACCTGTCGTCTTCGCCAGATGTCACGACAAACTGATCGTCCGACCTATACGTCCATCATGTCAGACACCCAAGACGGAATCCACTAGACGAACGAGAATTCAACGTGAGAAATGCGTCCGCAATGTCCATTGTACTGATGGCACAAATTCGCCGAAGGCTGGCATGGGTATTTGTACACCCGAATGTGGCCATATTGATCTCCCGTGACGAGCACCGTGGACGCGTGGTTGCGGTTTAGAGACACGACCTCAAAGCTGTTCTTCTTGACTGGCCATGCACCCAAGACTAAACAAAGTTCAATCACTTCAGATGGAGCAAAACCCGACCTGGCCAGCCATAGATCGATGTAAATGTGGCCCACTGCACGTCTTTCAATGCACCCAATCGAGTATTTTCCACGCTCGAATTCGTATCGTAGTAGACAATTTCACCTTTTGACGTGGCAATCTGCAGCCATTCGCCACTGGCGCTCATGTCAAAGTGTGAAAACACGACACTCGGGTCTTTGCTGCGGCATTTTCCTTCGACGAGTCAGTCTGGTAACAAGCACACTCTGACTCTCTCACCTTTTGAGGCCCAGTCGTCCGTGTTGTACATGTACACGACATTCTCCGAGCAAATGGCGAGCGTGGTTCCGTCGGCACTGAATTTAATGTTCGAGATGAACCGCTTCGAGTCCTTGCCTTGGTATTTCACAGCCAAATTGGGCTCGTTCAGGACCACAAACGCGCCGTTGAGCTGCGGCTTTTCGCTTTCAAGCTCCGTGCCATACCCCACGACGATGATTTTGCCATCGGGGGAATACATGCAGCACCGCGCGGCAGACTCCAACGTGACGACGCGGAGGTTTCGATGGTGAACCAAATCCCACACTCGAATGCTCTGGTCGTCGCCAACCGAACACATTTCCAGGTTGGACGGATGCGCCGCCAAACCACCCCTGGCTTTGTGTGAGTCGAGGTATCCTTGCGATGCACGTACAATTTACGCGAACAGTGACCCGTCACAAGCGGGCCATAGTGTAAATTACACCCATCGGATGTACTCAGCTCGTAGATTTCTGCGCCGCCCGTGGAAATGAGCAGCTTCGTGGCGTCGCCATTGGTCACGGCACTGCGCACGCGTCCGACAAAACTCCCCAGCGCTGATACATTGTGAGGCCCTTGGGATTATAGACAGGTCGTCGTACCGACAATGTCGAAGCTTGCGCCAGGCTCCATCCGTTTGCTCCAAAGTCGAATCTTCCCGTCCTTTCCACCCGACACAACACCCCCAGCAAACACGTGGAGGACATTCACAGCAGCAGAATGGGCAAAGATGACCTAGAGGTACTTCAAGCGATGACGAATCGTGTGACAAGATACCTTGATCACGTTTCGGCCTTCCCAGAGCCAAATCTCCCCACGAACACTTCCCGATAGCACGAGTTTGTCCGAGATGGCAGCAACACTGACGAGCGTTTGCATCTTGGCCTTTTTTCCCAGCACGCCTGGTTTGGCTTGGTAGATGATGCCAGGGGCACTTTCCACGCTTTCTTGGTACCAAAAACACAAGTGGCGCTGGCCACACGTCACAAACAGAGCTACAAGGACATTCATTTACACCGCATATGACTCAGGAACTTACCAGGCGTGACGGGCTGGACTGCCAAGACATGGTATCGAGACGTGCGTTCTGTAAAGAGAAGTTGGGGAAGGCCCACGAGTGCAGAGGTGGGCCACTGGTAGATTGCAATCGAGTGATTGCTGTCTTTTCCGATAGAAAGGAGGGTCCTGAGGCGACACATAAGTGCGACAAGAGACATAATAGCCCTACCGCTCGTCCGGCATCCACGCCAAATGACTGACGCCGATCGTGTGGAAGTGCCTCAACGTACATAGGAGACGCAAGGACGAGACTTCCCAAACGCAAATGCGAGGACGACTACCACGCTCGCCAGTGGCCACGACCGACCCATTTGGATGCACGGCCACGCTCAAGATGAGGTCGGTATGGTATTGGAAATAACTACACGGAGGGAGGGTTACACAAAGCCATATGGGTCCAACGCTGTACCGCTGTTTGTGCTCGACGTGATCGTAAAGCACGGCAACGGACGCGGCCGGATATACGATTTCATTGGTCGAGACGTAGTGCACGCATTGACGCAAGGTTGTATTCATGCCTACGGGTTGCATGTCACGTTAGTTGAAAACATGCCACCTTGCCGTAAATCCAGTCAAGTGTTAAGCTCGGGAGCGAAACCGAGTTTTCAGGAATCGACGACGGCGCAGCATTCGCGACTACGCTTGGTCAATACTCGGGTGCGAGGACAACTCGCACCAGTGTTTTGCCAAGGCTGGGTCAGCGCCGGCTCTTCATTGAGTGCATACTGGTGCAGCAGCTCGTTTGGCGTGTCCGCGTCCATGTTGAACGCTTGCGCGCGCGAGTAGGAAGGCACCGCGGCCTCCGTTTCGAGATCACTGTCGACGAGGTCGTATTCGTCGAACAGGTCCAGCGGCGCGTCGAAGAAGCACACCCACGTGTTCACTTCCGGTGTCGTTTCGACGTATTTGATGTACTCTGGCAACGTGATGGTCTTGTCCGGGTGTTTGCCTAGGGGTCGCTGAGAATACAACATTAAGAGCGGCGCACCAGCTCGACGGAAGGCAAAGAGCGCAATTTCTTCAAGCACGATCTCCGTCGGGCACGAGCGACCCATGCAAAGCTTGCAGAGGCCGGTCAACGTTGACTTCATCGCGAGCGTGAGTTCGTCGATCGTGATTTCGCCGCTCTCGTTAAAGTCGTAGCAGTTGTACACAAATGTAATCTTCTGGGGAATCGTCATCGCGCTGAGGAGCGCCAATGCCCCGAGGAACTCGAGTGCGTCCACAAGTCCATTCTTTATGGCTGTGAGATTGAGGGAGGGAGACGGGAGAGCACACCTCGTCAGTGTCCATCGCGTCGAAGAGTAATCCCGTGATGCGCTCCATCTCCGACTTGGCTTTGATCTCAAACGTGTCTTGGAGCGGACTGCAAATGTCGATCATTTCCGCGCGGTTGATGCCAAAGCCCTCCGCGACATCGTTGAAGGACTCCCAGCACTTGTTCACGTCCTTCTCCGAGACTAGACTTCGCGGTGAGCAGAAGACGTCGTCGCTCACGTACTGTTCAGGAACGGCAGCGCGGCGTTCACGAACGTTGCCTTCCCATGAAGCTGCCCCATTGGAAAATCGAAAGAGTGACCTTTCCTCGCGGACATTTTGAATATTCGACCGGATAAAATAGATATATTCCGGATAATTAAGTTTTGCAGATTTTGGTGTGCGCGTGACGTCCACCTCAGGCGGCCTCTTTGTGTGGCTTGCGGTATCGCCACACCATCCTCGCACTTGTCTTCCAGACGCTGTGCTTGATGGAATGGATTGATAGGTCCGACTGGAGCACGGCGTTCTGACACACAACTTCAACCTCCCGCGTGGCCAATTGCGCGCTCAGGACCTTGAGGACGTCTTGCACCTTGACGTGACCTGCTAGCCGAAGCTGCGGTTCCGGAAGTGGTGGCAACTGAAACGCTGCAGCCACTCTAAGTTGACATGACAAGGACCATGTACGCAGAAGACGAACTCTGTGTCTGGTTGAAGGCGGAAGGTCACATCGGGATATTCCACCTGCGCGGGCGGCGGCGGGTTCTCAACTGTTGGGGCTTTCGATGGGAGCAGTTGCTTCTCGAACCCTGCACCCCTTTCATGAGCAATCTCATTTTCATCTCCTCATATCTACCATGGGCCGCGTAGAACTCCCGCTCGAGCGCCGCGTCTTCGTCTTTGAGGTTGGGAAACAATTTGTCTACAATCTCGTGCAACGTACGATCAAATCTAGACGAGGATGGTGGTCATATGGTGGAATATTTTGGGGTTGTGTAGTACACGCATTTGGGTGTGACACCGAGATCGGCGTGGCACTTGGGGCAGGCGCGGGCGCCGTCGTGAAAGTGTCGGAGGATGCAGCTCTTGCAGACTAGAGGATTGGTTGAGGGTCGTTACAGCGAGGGAAACGTACACGAATGGAGGCATTCGGAGAGCGTGTGGGCGTCGCGGAGATAGCCGTGGCAGAGGAAGCAGACAAGGTGCGGGTTGAGCTGCGCCGAGTGGATCATCGTAATGGATATGAAACAAGAGGCGTCGTTTGGGACGTGTCAGTTTCGGGAGAGGAGTTTTAACGTGTGTTTTAGGAGCTGACATTTACCTTATATCAGTATATTCTGACCTTTGAGCATACGATATTTCCGCAATCAATCCCTTTTGAAAGACTGTGGCTTGCTCCTCGCCAAAACGGCGACTGCTGCATTAAACAATCGACATCTGCGCAACTTTGTGGACGGGGGCTCTGCCTTTCTCGAAGTTTCATATATTTGTAGTTGTCTGGTTTTAAGGTAATTTCGAGTTGACAATGAGAAAACTCCATTTTGACGCGTTTTACATTACACGTTAAAATCTTTTTCCATCGGTTTCATCAGTGAAACCGATATGGCCGACGACGCGGATGCGGCGGTGCGGTACACGACCGAGATGGCGGCGTTCCTGCCGACAATTCCAGAAGAAATGGGGTTGTTCCGGCAGGAAGTCGAGAAGATGCTGCATGCGTTGGTGAAGAGCCAGGAAAGCGAACAACGACTGCTCCGTCGGACGCGGGAGATCGTGGGCGAGATCGGCACAAATCAAGACAAGTATGCGCGAGAAAAGGAAGAGGAGTTGGAGGCATACAACTACAAGAAGAAAGTGCAAGTAGACATTGAGGTCATGTGGGGCCAAGTGGCGAATTCGCACAAACTTGAGACAGAAAAGCAGGCCAAGCTGAACGAACTGCGCACAAACATAGCGATGCTAGAAGAGCAGCTCAAGAACGGGTCTGGGTGGAGCGAGGCGCAGGAAGAGATGATGGCGAAACTCAAGCGCCAGCGAGCTGACGGATCCCGCGACGTTGAAACCAAGGCGAACCAGCTGGCGCAGATCCGCATGGAAGTGGGGTCGTTGCAGAAGCTCGTAACGGAGGCCGAGGACGAACAGTTCCGTTTGGAAGAGGAGCTGGCGGCTGTGAGCCAGGAAGTGGCTGAGAAGAAATCACGATCGGACAAGGAAAGCCGGCGCAAGGTGTCGCTGGAGAAACAGCTCAAGACGCTCAAGCGCGACGCCGAGGCGGTCAGTGCTGACTGGAAGCGCAAGTCGGAGACAGTCAAGACGGGCGACATTGTGTTGAAGCAGGTACGACGAAGATAGTGGCGAGTGTGAAGGAGCACGAGTAGAAAGAAGTGACGTTGCGCGAGTCCAAAGCACGGATGGAAAAATACCTCAAGCAGTATGATGTGCTCTTCCGGACGACGCATCAGTTTACCGAGGCAATGGAAAGCCAGTGGCAAAAGTACGTGATGAACCATGGCTTGAAAGTGTGAATTGGCGATAGGAACGTGGAATTGCAAAAGGAAAACACCCAAGTCGAGGCAGACATTCGAACCAAGGAGGAGATTGTCGGGCGGTTGCTGAAGGACATTGCCAAGATAGAAGCCCTCGTGACATTGACCAAAGAAAAGGTCGCCGAAGTGGACGAGTCCAAAGGTATGTGTCCTTAGGTAGAAGGACCGTGACGTACTTATGCATGTAGAGAAAATCGATGCCAAGAAGGACGAGTACAAACAGGCGCTGAATGAACTTGTGAATGTCACGATCGAAGTCGAGCGCAAGCAAGGAGAAAGCATCAAGAAGACCCTTGACGACCTCCTGCGCCAGCGGGAATTGGTAACCATATGTCATGGACTTTGCTTTTAGACAAATTGCAGGTCAATAAATTGCTCGTGCGGGCTGCCGACACGGCCCAAGGCACGCACGATTTGACCAAGATCAAGGAAAACACGATGAAAAACCTCGAAAACGAAATCAATGGCTATCGCCAGAGCGTTAAAAAGCAGCGGTGCATCTCATGACAATCCATGAGGAGTGACCGACCATTAGTGACATGGTGCAGCAGCTTGTGACTGAGCGGGACCGCTACGACCAAGATGCAGAGTTGGCCAACCGGAAATACCGCACGGCCGTGGAAGAGGCCAAGCTTCAGGACCTTCAAGTTGGCGGTTGGGTTGTTTAGGTACTGAGCCACACCGTGTGTAGGTGGCTTCGCTGCAAGACAAGATCACCGAGGGCGAAACGCGACTGAAACAACAGCAAAATCTATATGAAGCCGTGCGCAGCGACCGAAACCTGTACAGCAAGAGCTTGATTGAATCGCAAGAAGAGATCGCCGACATGAAGCGAAAGTTTAAAATCATGAACCACCAAATCGAGCAATTGAAGGAGGAGATCACGACCAAGGACCACTGCCTCGTGAAGGAACACTTTGACCACCACAAGGTGGACAAGGACAAGGAGACACTCAAGGCCGAGTTGACGCGCATCAAGAAGCAAATCCAAAGCTCCGAGCAAATCATCGCGAACCAGGAACAAGAAATCTCGAAATTGGCGTCCATCATCCAGGAGGCGGACGACGAAAAGCAGCGACAGCTCAAGGAATACAACGCCGTCATCAACGACCGCGACAACCTTCGTGCCCAGCTTATTTTGAGAAAGTACGAGTGGTTGAGATGGGAATCAACTAACATAACATTAGCGAGGAGCTCAAGGCCTTGTACGAGAAGATCAAGATCCAAAAGTCAACCTTGGGCATTGGGCAGGTGCAGTTCTTGGAACGCGTGAAGGAAGTCGCGCAACTCGAAAAGCGGGTCCAAGATTTGATCGACGAACACAAGAAGACCCAAAACCAAATTGCATGCTCTGGGTTCGCCAGCTTTGCAACGGATGCGTTCATGACGATGGATGTAGGGATCTCAAGGGCGAGCTGCTTCGTTTGGAGGGAGATCTCTTGCAAGAACGCACCAAGATCAAAGCCTTGTCGGAGGAATTGGACCATCCACTGAATGTCCATCGGTGGCGCAAGCTTGAAGGCAGCGACCCCAAGCGACTCGATATGGTGTGTCTGGTGCTGGTTGGTGGTTTTAACTCCTTTTCGTGGTAGATCCGCAAGATCCACTCACTGCAGAAGAAACTCATCAAGAAATGCGAGGAAACGTGCATGAAAGGTTTGCTGGTTAGAAACGAATGCTCTAAGATTATGAATAGATCTCTTGATCGTGGAGAAAGAAAAGCTGTATGTCGAGCTCAAGAACGTCTTGGCACGCCAACCAGGCCCAGAAGTTGCCGAGCAACTGCTCGTGTACCAAGACAATCTCAAGAAGAAGCAGGCTCAAATGAAAGGTATGGAAAGTGTAATAGTGGAGTTGACACGGAAATCAAGGCATGGAAAATGAGCTCGAGATGTACAAGGCCCAAGTGCGCGAGTACAAACACGACCTCGAACATATTAGCCGCGACATGCAATCTCTGCGGGACAAGTGGTTTGCAAGTCTTCAAGTGGACCATTTCCCAGCCCAGCCACAGGAGGAAGACGAGGCGCCAAACAATCCACCGTACGAACATATATATGGACACGAGGTGACGACTTTGAGTAGACCCGAGAAACCAAAGCCTCAGCTCCCTGCGGTGCCTTCGCCCATCGACGAAAGCTTGTTTGTAGTGAATTGATACATACTCGGTGTGCCCGTGACCAATGTGTTTGTTGACACGCGATTGAATTCACCATGCCCACCATTGTTTTGCATCCACAAAGTGGGAGATTGTTCTGCGAAATGGCGATATGGGAGCGAGTGTCCGATAGAGATGCCAAATATCGACAAAGTAACCGAAAGTGAAACGTTCTTTTTGTCTTGGCCACAGGTGTCCATCACACAAGATCCTTTCGAGAGACTCTCGTGCAAGTAAACTTCAGGAATTGAACAGGCCGTCCTGTGGATGCAAATGAGTTGCAACGGCAGTCGGTTTCAAATAATCCATAAACCCAATTGAATATTTGAGACCATCTCGTCTCGCATGTAAAGATGGGGAGAATGACAACTATGGTCTTCTTGATGGAGGTCGCGACACAACTCTGCTTGACCAATCCCATGCAAGCATCAGCTCCATACACGACATACCTGCTGCAGTATGAATAACCGCCGTGCGATCCAGCAAAGTTGAAGCTGTGTTTGGTGCAAATGACCGTCCGCCAACCCATCACGCCCCCGCCACCCCTTGCTTGTCCACCATGCATCCCAACAAAGCCATTCATTTATTTGCTCTGCCATGCTACCAACTACCGTCGCCCGTTTCGCTGGTGTCGCTGCGCTCGTCGCGTCCCTCGCCCAAGCGCAATCGCTCCAACCGTGTCTGCTACGACGACAACAACTCCGGCTACATTGACCTGCACTTTTCAGACCTCGCCCACACCTTTACGTCTGTCCGCACGTTCGACGCACCTCCAGTTCGAATCTCAACATTGTCGGCAACGACGTTGGCAGCCAACCGGCCGCCGACGCGCGCGACTACTGCGCCATCTGCCGCAGCACACTCGGCTGCAGTGCCTTCATGTAACGAAGATTTGATTCGCCACACGAAGTTTTGTTATTTTTAACCAATCAGGGAATTCTTGATCAGTCTAGCAATCTGATTGGCAGAACATTTTTTCGGTGGCCGCTCACATATATGTCACGCTATTACACATATATCATATCTAGTCAAAATATACTTCTCTCCATCTTTATTCTGAGCAGGATGAACCGTAACATTCATCGAACCAGATTGACTTCACAATGGAAAGATCGAGATGTCAGATTTCATTATGCAGTGACTTTGAGGTACGCGAAAGTAACCAACGGCGTACCACGGGAAGTTTGATAACAAGTGCGCTTAATGTGAGGAACTGCGTTGAATTTATTGTTGATGGCTAAGGGATTCCAATAGGAGTCCAAGGTGGCGACCTTGGCGACAAGTTTGCTCGTGAAAAATCGTGAAAAATGATTAGCACTTCAATATTCCTCGTCTTGGGGTCGAGCAGTGGACGTGTGTGTTTCACAGCCAATATGGTCTTTGGAGTGAAAATTGCGTTTGGTATTGAAACCCTTGGCTTTCGAGTTGCTTCCGCACATGACGAAGTCGCCACTTGAGACATGAAGGATGTCTACTTTATCCACCTACCTTTGGAGCATTTTAACCACTTTGACCCTGCGACGCATGTATATTTCTACTCAGAAGGCATGCCACCGTGGTCCATGCGTCAACGTCTCGCTCGGCTGCCGTCATCAAGTACCATGGTCAAAAGACCGGTCATTCTTTGTGGTGGGAATACATACCACTGTGTTTTGTTGTGTCATTCAAATCCAGATCTGACTGGAAGTCACTCACACGGAAACGAGGGAGTTTGCACTGGTGACGAGCTCGTCATATATTTTGACCAAGCAAGAAGATAATAATGATGGCATTTCGATTTAAGGTCGTTTCGATTTAGAGTCGTTTCGATTTAGAGTCATTTCAATTTGGAGTCTTTTCAATTTAGAGTCATGTCAATTTAGAGTCATGTCAATTTAGAGTCATGTCAATTTGGAGTCATTTCAATTTAGAGGCATTTCAATTTGGAGTCATTTCAATTTTGAGTCTTTGCATTTTTTCAAGTTGGGGTATGCCGACAGAAGTCATTTAATTTAGAGTCATTTCATTTTAGAGTCATTTCAATTTTGAGTCAATTCAATTTGAAGGTATTGCCGTCAAAAGTCATTTCATTTTGTGTATATTGCATTTTGTGGCCAGCCAGTAATGTTTGAATGCATTCAAGTAGTAATGAAACCTGTAAATGAGTTCTATGAATACTGGAAGCGATCGATGTCGAAAATTTGAAGCGGCAAGTTGGCTACATTTAAAGTATGTAATGTAATAGCTTTAGAGTAATGAGGATCCACACGAGTATTATTGATTGGCAATGATTGTTTTTGTTTTATAAGCGATGAGCGAGTGAAAATTGAAGCGGATATGCTGTTTAATTTCAACAGGAAGTAAAAAGAAACACACAAAGAGGGCACATAGTGTATTATATATTATAGTCATCTGAAGTCAAGAAAATCACTCTACCATTTTGAAAGTGAACTGGGCCACAAAATGTTTGGGAGAAAATCTTCTCTAGACAAGAGTGGCAAAGTTGCAGCATTTCTGTCTTATTCATATGCGAAGGATCGCACCACTTGACGAATCTTGATATCCAAAATGGACGAGACGACCAATTCGCAGATATGTCCGACGACGCCTCAGCGGCAAGACGTCGTGTTTGCTATA
>VJMH01007445.1:0-35869 GCA_009835185.1 Aphanomyces stellatus
ATCACCTTATTAAGCGAGCAAAGGCTCTAGACTAACTAATATACCTCGTACAGATTAAATAGAGTGCTGGTGTCAGCAAGCGAGGAAGTTGGTCAGTTGACGAATAAATAGGCTTGACGGGATCTTAGACTTGAACAGCGTCAGGAATGAGGTGTTGCTTGAGCCAGGGGTCTCGACTGAGTTGCTTGAGTAAGTTGAACACTTTGACGTATCCTTTCTTGAGCGGAAGATCTTGTAGTACAGGCAACGAAGGATTTTAAGAGCCTCTGCCGTCTTCGAATTGGGCGACCTGTTGAGCAATGATTGGTCAGTTTACTTCGAAGTTCGATCTGATTTCCAGCCAACCAGAGCACACCCCATCCATTTTTATTCATTTCAAAAACGACGAATATTTTAAATTACAGGTGATCGATTCGGAAAGGCAAATCACCACCAAAATCCGACAAAATTTCTAAAAACCACATCGAATTCAGCAAAATATATGATTTTGAAACAAAACGCATTGCCCTTTCAGGCCGCATGCTAATCCTTCAACCCTAACCACACAGGTTCCCCTCCCACTTCGGGAGCTTCAACACGTGCCCACCTTGCGGCGGAGTTACCCTCGGACTGAACATTCTCCCCAAACAAAGGTACCGTTCATGTCAATTGGCCACCACTTCGAATCCCGAGATGGAGCATATTTTTAACATGTAGGTTAAACAAGTATTTTTCTCGATGAGTTAATTTAACTTAGGTTTAATGTAAATAACGCAATAAATCGACATTCCAACTTTGAGTCAGATCATCGACACCGTCGTGGTATCAAGACCGACCAGACCATCATCTCATGCGTTCACCTATCGTGATTTTTGAATGTTCGGCTACAAAGACAAAGTAACTTGTGGACAATGACACATATTATGATATCATATACAAAACTAACGTGGCAATGCCTTTGCAAAGCTGCGCCGAATTTCTTACAGGTGATGCGCGACCACGCTTTGATCGCTCGAGCGATCATTGCAACTCGCTTCTGTCTTGCAGACACAGACATCAAGTCCACGTCGTGTTCTTCGTCGCCATCTTCACCCTCAATAAGATCTTCGTGAAGCCATAGGTCGCGCAGGTGTCTCTTGAAAGGCGCCATGACACCGACATCGAGCGGCTGAACAACACTTGTAGCGTTTGGTGGAATGGCGGCGACGAGGCAGCCCACTTGTTCCGCTGTCTTGTGGCCTTTAGCACTGACGTGCGAGTCAAAATTGTCGACAGGGAGGACAGACGGCTCACGAACTTAAGGCTTGAGCAAAGACTCAAGATAGTAGGTCCACACACGCTCGTCCATCCAGGCGCTTTCTTGTACTGCATAGAAGTGGCCCATGGGAAACGACTCGAATTCGCTGCGCTCAATGAGACCTCCAGGTTGACCACGCATAATGAAAAGAATTGGGAGCTTCTCTCCATTCGCACGCGCACCAAGCACGACCGTCGTCCGGTAGGATTTCTTTTCGCCACTTGAGATCTTGGAATTTCCACCTCGAACCGCCCAAATCTTGTTCGGCGGCATGTCATACTACACTGTTGTCTCATCTACATTGAAAATGGCGTGAGGCGAGAACCCATCATATACCCGGTAAAAGTCGACCGCAAAAGCTTTGTGAATTTCTTCCAGCTCATCTTGTCGCTTCTTTGACTTCGCGGGCTTTTGTTGCGTAAATCCATGCCTTGCACAGAACAGTTGAAGCAACTTGAGCAAAGAGCGGTATTCTTGGCCTCTCTTCTTTTCTTCGAGGTATTCTTGAAACCAGTGTCGATGGTGTCGCTTGATAAAGTTGACCAAATGAGTGGAAGTAAGAGCACGCTCGTTGTCTCGCATCTTGTTCATGTATGCAACAAGTGCAGTGGTGTCCGGGATTTCTTCTGGTCGACCAGCGCCGTCGAGATTCTTCCATCGCTTGTTGCCTTCAAAGGCCAGCAGCACTGCGGTCTTCTGTTTCCAGCGTTTGAGGTTCGCGATTGGGACGCCGGTGAGTTTGGACAGTTCAGTTGGCCCAGTAGACTGCAAGAGGCCAATCGCGTTGAGTTTGAATGCCAACGTATATGACTTCCTTGGCTTCTATGTGGGGTGGATCGAGAGCATCGCAATATGTGTGAAAATTGGCGCTCAAAACATTTAAAATTCCCCCCCAGCAACCCTGCTGGGGGGGAATTTTAAATGTTTTGAGCGCGAGAAATATTTTCGTCCAATTAAATTGCACAGTTTGAATAGTTCAATGATTGGTCTAAATATTGAGTGAGATGGGTGACGTGAAAAACTTCGGAGGCTCTTAAAATCCTTCGTTGCCTGTACTCCCTTTCATAAATTATATTTCGAAGATGGGAAGAGTAGGTAAAACGTAGTTTTACGCACTTCTACCGAAGCTTTGGCTTCCAACGGCTGCATGGTGCAAAATGTCTCCATCTGCATCTGTCAGTAAACTTAGTTCTTGTTTACTGAACATTCAGTAAGTAAAACAGTCGATACAAATATGGAATGCCACAACCACATTAGAAATTCATCTCAGCCAATCACAGCGCGGTCAGCCTACAACAGCATTGTCGTACCGTAAAGCACACAATAACTCACTAGGTCTTTTAGCTCACCGTTTTGTGATTTGTTGCTGGCTGGTGAGTTTATTTTGATATTTTCCGGATAAAATCATGTATTTTTATTCATATATTTTTAAAATATGAACTTATTATACTTGAAATTTGTATTTAGATGTAATTTGTTTACTATACCGTAAAGCTCAGAATAACTAACCACTCAAAACTGCTCACCACTCACAATAACTCACCAATTGTATCAAAATGTGCTCACCAAAATGGTTTGCATCATTAGTAATATTGTGTTTACATACAAACACAAAGTGTATTTAATTCATTAAATTAATACTGTATTTTATCCGGAAATATTTCAAAATAACTCACCACCGTCGAAAAATGCATAAGAGCTGAAAATGCCTGGTTAGTTATTATGAGCTGTACGGTAGTCAGTTGTTTGGTGGGTTTCTGGTGAGTTAATGTGTGATTTGTGGTCTGTGGTGAGTAGTTTTGTGCGGTGAGTTATTGTGTACTCTACGGTACACCAAAACGATTGGCCCAAGGAGATCTTCACCTTGGAACAGCATGTTGAAAAAATTGTGCAAATGGAGAGCTTGGGAAGTGTGAAGGTGAAGCAATGCAATGAGATCAGCGACAACGAAGCTGTTCGTCTCCTGAACAAGTTCCTCAAGAGCCATCGCCAAGGCGTAGAAGACCAAACGCTCACTGTTCAACAGGAAGTCGAAACGCAACTCCAGCTCATCTTGACGCATTTGCAGCAGAAGCTCTAGACGATCCGCAGTGCCGAACGAGGTGGAAGGGTGGAGTTCACATTTGGAATAACTTGATCAATTATATGAATTACCATTAGAGCACACTAATCTCAGCGACGACTCTATTTCCCACAGGAAGCCCCACATCTCTTGACGGGAATCGGGCGTGGCCTCTCGAGCCAACTCGATTCGCCACGACTCAAGTACCCCCAATAGATCCTTCGCTCGGTACTGGCCTAACAATCACTTCAATTGACACGTGTATATGCCGTCGCCGCGTACCAGAACGGTCGAAACACGGTGAGAGGACGCCGGTGCGGAGAAGGGTCGCGATGGGCAGTCGCCGACGGTCGTGAATGTCCAAGTCGGTGCTTTCTCGCACTATAATGTCGACGAACACCTACTCGAGTGTGTTCGTCAACCACACTAACAGCAACAGCACGCCTGCCTGGAAATCGTTTTGATAGATGAGAGCACTATCGCGCGCGAGCAACGACGACATGCAGCGCTCGAGTGCTTGAACATGACCGAGAGCGAGATTGCTCGCTTGGTTGAGCGCGCGGAGGAGGCCTTCCCAGATGTACTCCCTTCCTTGCGGCGCTGCCTCCAGTGCCTCACATAGTTTCTCACGCGCGGAATCGGTGTCGACTGGAAACATCCAACAGGCTCCGAGTGCCACGGGCAGGATCGTCATGTACGCGCCAACCTTCCGAAGTATGCGCAGGACCGCGCTTTCGTCGGAATCGCTAAATCTCGGCGACGGAGTGGACGATGTGAGATGCATCATGGCAGACGCGAAGAGAAAGAACCACGTCGAGATGTGCTGCTCGTTTTCAGATTGCAGGACTTCTGAGCATGTGCTGAGCAGGGATCGAAAATTGCCGTGTGGCGAGAGGAAGGCCCAAGGATTGGAGCACTCCAAGAGAGAGGCAGCGGTGTCCACACGCTTGGAGAGCGGCGTGTTCACGCAGTCCAGGGCCAGAGACCACATCGCAGGGACAGTAGTTGGGTCGGTGGCAGTCATGACAATTGCTCCTTCGTCGTTGTGGTCCAACACAGGAGGTACATTCCCTCGGTATAGTGACCACATTGGTACCGTTTTACTTGGAATGTTTTGATTGCGGTTTCAATATTTTTTGACGGCTCCACACACTTTGAGCCCTCTTTGATCATGGTCCGCTACCTCCCCAACATTGGCAGCATCGTGAGCGACGGCTTGCTTCCAAAGCTCATTCTGATTGGAACGAAAGAAACGCCAGGTGTTGAATTGGGCGGGCGAATCCTCGAGCATCTTCTCCATGCTGCGAGCAAGAACCACAGCGCCAAAAGCGCCAAGCTCACAATTCCACCCACGACACTGAATCTGTTGCACCATGCCATCCAGGAGCTCTCCCCCGCTTCTGACAACGCTGCAACCTCGCATCTCTTCTTGCCACTTGGCGACCAAACGCTCAGCTGCGTGGTGGCGCATTTGCCCACGGCCGTCTCGAGATACAATACGTTGGCGCGGCCGTATTCGATCAGCTCAATCATCAAGGGCCATGTTTCCGACAAAACAACCACGCTGGTCGGATTGGCCTTGCCAAACCACGAACAGACGATGCTGGCGAGTGGGGTTGCCGTGGCCAAAGCTGTGTCCCATTACAACCATAAGAGCGCCCATGAAAGCGGCGTTATCACCGACGGCATCGATACAAGAGTCGCGCAGGATCGAGTCCAAGTGGTGTACAAGGAAAATCTTCATGCGGAAGAAGTCGACTTTCTCAACTATACTGCCGAAGGCATCCACTTTGCCCAACGACTCGTGGACGCGCCGCCAAATGAGCTCAACACAGACTCCTTTGTCGCCGAGGCCGAAGCTGTCGCGAAACGGTGCGCCGCCGAGATCACAATCATTCGCGGGGATGAGCTGCGGGAAAAGGGTTTCGGAGGATTGTACGGCGTTGGTCAGGCCGCCGCACATCCTCCCGCGCTGGTTGTACTGAGCCACTACCCATCCAAAGCGTCCGAGTCCCATAAAAGCGTTGCCTTGGTGGGGAAGGGCATCGTGTATGACACGGGCGGGCTGTCGCTGAAGATATCAGGCGGTATGGTTGGGATGAAGCGGGACATGGGCGGCGCGGCGGCGCTTTTGGCGGCGTTCGAAGCGGCCGTTGCGTCTGGAAACGCGGGAACCAAGCATCCGCTTCACGTGGTGCTGTGTTTGGCGGAGAATTCCGTCGGCCCTGGAGCCACTCGCCCCGACGACGTGCACACATTGTACTCGGGAAAGACCGTCGAAATCAATAACACGGACGCAGAAGGCCGTTTGGTTTTGGGCGACGGCGTGGCCTACGCCGTGAAGCATTTGAACCCAGCGGTGATCTTGGACATGGCAACGTTGACTGGTGCCCAAGGAATCGCTACCGGAAATCGCGTTGGCGCAATTGTGACAAACTGCGAAGAACTCGAAATTATCGGAGTGAAGGCGGGCAAAGCGTCGGGGGATTTGGTGCATCCGTTGCCCTACATCCCAGAATTCTTTCGAGCAGAATTCAAGAGCACGATTGCCGACATGAAAAATTCGGTCAAAAACCGAGCGAACGCTCAAGTAAGCTGCGCGGGTCAATTCATTGCAAATCATTTGGGCAAATTTGAAACCCAAGGGAAATGGATTCATGTGGATATGGCATACCCAGTGAAGGACGACAGCGACGAAAGAGCTACTGGATACGGAGTTGCGTTAGTCCAATGCATTTTGAAACAACTCAATCAACGCCATTAGTATGAAGATTTTACGTAGTTTTCTCCGAGATAATGATCTGGCCATCACATGTTAATATCTTTATGCCTACATAAAAAAAATACGGATTGGGTATGCGGTCATGGGTCATGCTCAGCCTGCAAGGAGCAACCATCACGGGATATCACGTTGTGGGGCGTAAAGTTGTGAACAATTTTACACTTATTCCTGCCCCATAACAACACGACAGTATATCATTATATTCAGAGGCGTTTCCATTTGAATATTTACTCAGTTTTTATAATCATTGGAATTTATTGATTTCTTCAATCATAAGGTCCGTCAAGCTTGCTACTTGCACCCAGGGCAATTGTGCAACGAGTCATGGATATACATATCACAGTCACTGCAAAAGGCATGATTGCATGTGGGGCAGACATACGCATGAGAGTTTAGAGGGACCAAACAGGAAAAACATTTCGCCGTTTTGATTTCCTTCACTGTTTTTTTGTCGAAATTCACAACAGGGAACAAGTGGTGATACGAACGAGCCAAATGGGGCGACGAGACCTATACCAAACTTGAACAAACTGTTAGGAAGAATAGCTTCTACCAGAGGTAAATTGCAAACAGCGCACGTTGTTGGTAATTCGCAGCTCTTGGATTTGCAGCGAGGGCACAAGTAGCCCATGGTTGTGAAATTTTGATGACAAACGCACAATGAAAGGGCTCCGCTCCGTTTTTGGGGAAACCCCATCTGAGTCAACTTTAGCAAACTGCAATCCATACATCAGACGATTCACCTCCACGAGAGTCGCAAATTTTGCAACGGATGATGCCAAACTGGGGCACGGCGTCGTGAATGCTGCCATCAACTCTCTGAAATGCGACTGATCAAGGGCGACAGAGTAAGTGCCGTGGGTCTCCTGTGAACCGATTATGACAATCTTTAGCTTCGCCTCAAACTTCTGTACCTTGGCAATTCGGCGCAGCAAATGCATTTCAGCTCCAATTCCAACGAACGAGCAGCGGATCGACTCACGTTGCAACGAAGAAAGTGTAGCAAAGATATCGCCAGGATCTGTGGTGGTCAAACTGCCGTACACAACGACAATTTCTTTTGAGCCGTACGATGGGACCTACAATAACGTAAATGCGAGTACTCGGCAACTCTGCGTACGATCTTGAGGGCATTGCGTGCCATTTCAAGCGCATTTTGCAAACTTGGTTCGCCGTGGACAGTCAGGGTGCGCTTTAGAATCTCAATGTGGTGCCCTGGATTCCCTGACAAATCGCTCAATTTTTCGGCGATGGCGCTTTTTATGCCAATCAGCCCAAGCTGCAAGGACGTCGTTATTGATCCCAAGCAAGGCGACAATAATATGTACCTGCGAAATAGGATTCTGATCGAAATAATCTGCCACAAATCGCTGCACTTCCTCGGTTACAACAGCACACCGATGGGGCTTCCAATCCTTTTGACTCATGCCTTTGGACAGGTCCACGACCACGTACACGTATCGAATGAGACCTTGTGGAGCATTAGATCGTAGTTCCATTATATCCTTACCTTTTCGCACACGCTGAAGCATTTGCTGACGTCTCAATCGCGCCTTGTCACCAGATGATTGCACGAAGGCTTGAACTTTCAACGCGCCGCTTTCATCCTCTTCAATACCGTCCCAAGATCTTTCAAAGGAACCTTCCCAAGCATAACCTTTCGCATTTTCTATTCACGAGAGTCATGAGACATCAATTGTGGTGAATGAACAGCAGTGGGTTTGCCCATTAAAGCTTGGTACCATCGTCATCCATGATCTTCTTCGGGAGTGTGCGGTGTTGGTTTGATTCACCTTTTCTCTTTAACCTAGTTGAGTAAAACAAAAACGTGCTCAATTCCACGAGCTAAACTCAGAAGGCTAAAATGCTTTCAGGAGCTCCATGTTATGCAACGCACAAATTTCATGTTTGTTTTGTTCATGTCTTGAATGAACAATCGGCTGTCTGAAGTGGTCCATTTAGTTCGCGAGATTCTCGCGAGTTTGTCGACTTTTTCTGGCGTTGAATCCATTATACCTATTATACTTATTTAACTTCATTTCTTGCGAAGTCATTTTCGTGAGCTTATAACGACGGCGATAATGAAACATGATGCGATGTTGGTTCCTACGGCCCTGAAGCTGTACGATAAGTACACACAGCATGAAGCTCGGCGGTGACAATATCATCCTCGTTCTTTTTGCAAGGAACTTTCGATATTTCCCTGTGAAAGGAAATCCTCTAAATAATAATACTATACTATGTTTAAGAGGTTACATTGGCCAATCAAATGACATCTCGGTCGAAAATCCACGCATTTGGTGAGCATTCAAGCGTCGTCCTTGTCGGCAGGACATGCGAAAAGCAAGATGCTCGATTGGTCGCCTACGTCTTATCTTTACGGGACTCTTTGTTCTGTCAATTTTCGTTACCTGGTTCTTCTCTCCAACATATCAACCTCAACGACGGACTCAAGCTGCAAAGTTCACGGTTGCAATTCAATCTCACCCCAAATTGGATGAACAGGCCCTCGCAAATGCCAAACAATTGCGTGGTGTTGCCAATAGTGCTGCAAATGGTCGATCGGCAACTACTACAAGCATTCCATCAACTACGATCACCGTGATGAATGATGTGCCTGACGTATTCTACGCTCGAATTATAGGCAACGCATTGCCACCAAGGTACTTCAAATTCGAGTTCAGGGCCTTGAGCTATTGTGTTTGCACAGACACGACCCCAAAAGGACGCTGCAAAATTTGAAGTTTGTGTTGGAAAACGAATTTCACGACCCTCGCGTCAAGAAACACTGGGTTCTGAATCGAATTCTCGACCCGAATGTGGAGCAGCAGCTCATCGACTTACTGGAACTTCATCAAGCGAGGTATGGAAAGCGCCTGCAGCCTTGGTTTTACTCGCTCTATGTAGCTACAGCCGTATTCCGTTTGATGTGAAGGAGTATTCGCACGCACACTTCGATCTATTTGATCAAGATGATGGACATGACCACATTCATTCGAGGTCAAAATTAGATCAATGGGGCACGAGCTTGCTCATGTCCGACATCTATGATTCAAAAAATTTATACGCAATGAGCATCAATCACGCCCGGAATATAATGATCGAGCTTGGGTTACTATGATCTGAGTTCGTTTAATTCATGACCGTGGGTAGGATTTCATTGGGGGCTCGTTGGATTTTTCCATGGGATGAAAATTGTTTCTTGACTCAAGAATCGTGGAATATTATTGCCAGGGATTTAATGACGAATGATGGCGGTAAATTTTATTTAATGTTACAACTGATGGACATTTTAGATCATAAGTACTTCGTCTCATGGATGGACCGTCTGAAAGAAGAAAACCCCATAGTGTTGACTTCAGCGTACAAGCCTGATCCATGGGAAGAACCTCAAGTTATATTTCGAAGTGACTCGAAAGAAAGATTCGACGAGGATTTTCGGTGCACAAAAAAGTATCATCTCAAGGGTGTCTAATTGTTGTTGTAGGTACGGAAGACGAGATAAAGCAGGACTTTTGATTCGCTTAAATGTACCTGGAGCATGGTTTCAATGGGGTTGGACTAAATGGGAACGTAAGCGAACTTTTGACAAAATGTCAACTGACTTCACAATGAAAATACCATCTACGGGCTACGTTGTTCGCCTGTTTTCCGGCAAGGCACTATACGAGGACAAGTCTTATGCGTAACTTTATATCCCTTTGTTTATTATGTAACCAAATCCCGATTAGATTCCATCGCGAAATGGCAAGAGCAGACGCTGTTTCATACATGCTGGAATCTCTGGAGGCACGAGTCATGCGAGAATCTCTGCACTACCGTTCTAGTGAGCTGCTGATTTATTGTTCCGAAAAGATCGAGCAGCTACGGCAGACCAAAAACTCTGCTTTACTCGATCAAATTGCTTCAAACGCGGATGATTCTCTTCACTCACCTATCCCTGATACCCAAGCTTTCGCTATCAACAAGTTACACAATAATTACAGAGTACATAATGGATTTGATATAACCTTCGTATAATTTTGCTGTAGAATGACCCAAATATGTATCATGAGCTGCAACGGCAATTTGACAATATGGTGTACAATACAACAGCTCTTGTGTTTGGCTGGATAATGAAGAACGAGCCCAAATATTTGCACCACACTCAACGAATTTTACACTCCTGGTTTATTCAAGGAGAAAACTCGATTACACCGAGTCCAGGTTTTTGATAAACAAACACATTTGTTCATCAGAACTACATAGGATTTCAGTTGGACTTGCAGGAAGGAATTCTCGTGACACAAACTCTACTGTTGTTGACAGAATCTTTGAAATTATTGAAAGAGTACTCGGATGACCCCCAGACAGCAGGCACTGTTATCCACGTCGAAAATTGGCTTCGAAGCTTTTTTAATAATCTCAAGCTGGACTCGAAGCAAAAAGAAAAATCCCGTTGGTTTCGTGATCATGAATATCCTTTAATTGGTAGGATATTGATTCAATGGACCAAAGGCAATTTGCTAAAACTATACTAGGGCTTTCGTACGACTTACAAATGGGAACTCTTTCGTCAACCTTTGACGAGCCAGCGTTGTTTCGCTTCCACGCGGACACAGTACAATCTCGAATTCTTCAACTAACGGACGAAAATTCGGTTCCAACAATACGTGGGTGGATCCAAATGGCAACTGTTGCTGGGTCAGCTGGTATTGATGTTTGGTCTTTTCAAGACAACCTTTTGTGCGATAAAATCTCGCATTATATTAAATGCTGTGATGGAAAAGAACACTCTTGTGACACATCGTCAGTCGAAAACGTGTTTTACCGTGGATGGGACATGATTAATATTGTACTTAAAAAGTGTCCCAAGTTCAAATCTGACCCATCTTGCGAGCAATTGGGTCAACTGGCCACCTTAACGATCGATAATTCACAAGGTACGTTTCAGCTTTTTAAACAGTATAAATTTCCTCCTTTCTCGAAGTTATGGAAAAAATAACAAAGTACTCAATAAATATGTACTCCATATCAACAATGATGAGTTTGCATTATTATTGTTTATGTTCATGATTTTACTTGAATCAAAAGAAAACACCAATGCCGTTGTCATCGACCTTAGCTGATACATCTAGTTTGTCTGGATGTTAAGCGTCCTCATAAAATTTGAATACCAGACTCAAAACTTTTGAAATAGAGTTATCTTCGTTAGAATAAGTTAGAGCAACTAAAGTTCGTGAAATATTTCCCCCAGAGTGCTCGCGACAATGTCTGCTGTTGGTCGTTCTTCATCTCTAAATGACAAGCATTGTTTCGCCAACGTCAGGATTTTTGATGGAATTGTATTGGTGAAGGAAGGTTGCAGTTGGCCCTGACTGACCTAATCGCCAAAAGATAAACACGGGCATTTCTCGAAGATGTACCAGAAGCGCAATTCGAGCATTTGAAAAGCCTTCTTCAGAATCACCAGTATTCATGTTCGAGTAAGGTGTTTCTAGCATATCTAATTCGGACAAAAACACCCCAAAACTGTAAATATCGGCCTTTTCGGAGTATTTTCCCCCAGTTAGAACCTAAATACGAGCTTCAGGTTAAATTGCTCAGCACGAAGCAATACATACCTCTGGTGCAATCCAAGCCATGGTGCCAATGTTACTCGTCATGGTTTCATCCACGTTTGTCACACGCGAAATCCCAAAATCCGAAAGTTTGGCTTCCCACTTGTCACTCATAAGGACGTTTTTCGACTTCAAGTCGCGATGAATAATTGGAGGCTGGAAGGAATGCAAATACAAGAGAGCTTTTGCCACGTCACCAGCCGCAATTGTTTTCGTCGTGGGAATTGCTCTTGTTTGAAACTTCCAATTAAATATTCGCTCGTGCTCAGGCTTATTTCGCTCGGATTTAATCAGATCGTTCAAATCCCCATTGGGCATAAACTCGGACAGGACTGCCAAATCAACTATTGTTGACCATGCTATGCCCACAAAACCAACAATATTTGGATGGTTAAGACGGGCACAGAGACGGATTTCACGCATAAATTCCTAATTCAAGACTTGTCAATACTCTGACGAAGTAGCATTAGGATTATTAATACCGCAGTGGCACTCGGATCTTTGGCTTTGGATGGTAGGAGCTGCTTCATTGCGACATCTTTTCCATTGTAGGTCGCTCGGAAAACAACGCCATACCCACCCTTGACAAGCATTGATACGTTTAATATATTTCTCTGGGGCACACGGAACTTGGCCATGTCAGTGTCAAATCGAATGTCGTTGTTTTGGCTTTGCATATCTCTTTTCTTAGCACCACCTTGCCCATCGTTCAATTCTTGGCTTGGGTAGTGGTGATAACGCGATCCAGATCCACCAACGTGTGGATTCTTGGTCAAGAAACGATATCTCCGGAAGACAAGAAGTCCAATAATACACAAAATTAGGGAGCCCACCCCGATGCCTATGTAGAGTGCAGTGTTGTTGTTTGTTGATACCAAAGCTCCTTGGGACGACGGAAATTGGAATTTCACATTTGGAAACTGACGGACGCAATAATCCAGCTGTGTGCCCAATTTATTCTGAAAATCGATCACGTACGCCTTGGGAAAGCTGGCCTGGACTTGGCACGTGGTTTGAAATTCATCGTATTGACTGAAGAGGAGCTCACACTCGAGGCAGTTTTGAACTTGCAATGTTGTATTCGCAATATCACATTGACCATAGTGACCCTGGAAGATTTGCAGTTGTGTTTGGCATGAGTTCTGGCATTGCAGTTAGCCACGCAAATGCACGTGTGATGAAACTTACTGTGCAATAGTTTAAGGGCAGACATGCCACTTCCAGAGTACACCCCGCCGCCTTTCGGTTTGCTGCGGCGGTAATTGTATCGCCACACGACTTGAACGCACACCACTGTCGGCCCGTTCGATAGTCCAAGCCGCTGGTTTCGTTCTGACACACTGCGTACTGGTTTTGGTAGGTCTGGTTCAAAGCAGCGCATTGTGTCAAATCGGCCGCTTCGATGGCGGAGTCGAATACCAATATGCAGCATAGAGCTAGCATATACATCATGGTGGCAGAAGACAAGAAACACCAAATGCTCTTGTGATGTGGGAATGAACAATCATCATCCTGTCCAACGCCAGACAAGGGTTGTTTCAAGTGCCCATGGACAAGCCAATCAGAGCCAAGAATCCCAAATACAGTTATCTAATTGGGTGAACTATCCGGATTATCCGAATAACATTGATCTCTCTCCTTTCTCGCACCGCAACCAACTTTGGATGTCCAAGAAGTTGTGTCGACCACGCGCCCAAGTTCTCGCGAACTCCAAGATCACGAAATGCCATGTCAAATGCATCCTCCTTCTTAGCTTGAAGCACCCGTTTCGCGCCGCAACGTGGCCCAACTGTTCCAATCAACGCATCAATTTTGTCCATCTCGTGGGTCCCTCCTGCACTGGATGCTTGTTCTTTGGAAAGACGGGTCCAACTCATTGTCAAAATAGCCTATCAGTCTTGACATATGGTATAGATCCAAAAGGACGAAATAGCCTAATATATAGCAGTTTTGATTGGTTGAAATCACATCATGCTTGTGTTTTCATTGGCTGTTATAGTTGTATCAGAATACGAAATGATTTGGATTCAGTATGGGGTGTGTCAACACTTGAGCTGGATGATTTTCATTGGCTGAAACCCATTAGCCAATCAGCATTGACCAAGTACATCAACGCGGTGAATGCAACAGGGCAAGAAGGACAGCACGATGAGCGAGTCCATGTCCCGAGCGGAATTCGTCCAGGCCTTGGCGCTGGCGCTGGCTACGAACGAAGAAATGGAAAAGGACGTCTTGAGCTCGACGGAGATTGCACGAACAACGTACGAAGCACTCCAGTACGACTTTCCGCAATCGTCCCCGCACGACTTGAAGGTGTTGGCAACGAAAATGAAAGAGCACGGCGGCGATTTCCCATTGACGAACATGCTCTTTCGAAATGCACTGGAACTTGCACAGTGCTCGGATATCACGAACAGTGCTGCTGCAACCCTGCTTGTCCAGTGCTATTTCCTCCCGTTTCAGCATTCTTCTCTGGACTCGCTCCAGCAATTCCGTCTGCAGGTTCATGATGACTTGAATCCCCACTGCGATGTTTTAACTCTATCTTTATAGGAAAATATCTCTATGGATGCGAAATTGCTATTCATCTGCTACCACACAACGTATGCGCCGCTGTCGTCCTTGTCCTTGGATGACTGGAACCATCTGCAGTGTACCGACCACTGCTGCTCCATTTCAACAAAGCTTCTCCACTGGCCCATTGTACGTCCGTACTATCTTCGCACTCGTATCATTTGGTGGATTAGAACGGATCTGATGAATCCACTTTGCTCCAAATGGAGTGGCTGCGCTACATGTATCTCTTGCGAGACCGCATGATTCAATACCCCGTCGCGTGCGCCGGCATTTTGAATAAAATGCTAACCGTGTTTACGAACCCAGAAAACTTGGATGCGATTGAAGCGAGCCAGGCATCGTCGGCGCTCATTCGTCTCCTCATGGAAGTTGCCACGGCCAAGGTTTCGAAGCAACAGTTCCCAGGCCAAATCTAAATGCCTTTTTCCACATGGGTAGGAGTTGAAGCAATCGCCCATGGCCAAATCCTCCATTCTCTCGATCGTGCGGTCAATGTTGCCGATGGTATTGCACTCTGTCGGTCGTTCTTTTATCTCGTTGTGCTCTAGATGGCCAAGCAAATTCTCTTCAATGTGGACAAGGGTCATTTCGACGACCTCGTTCTCCACGCCAATCTGCTTGAATGGGCTGTTGGCGAAGACTCTTTCCTCATTGCGACCTTGGAAGACACTGGCATTTTACGCACATTTGTCCAACTCGTGAATACTTCGTCCTCGCCCCAATCCCTCACAAAGCAGGTTCTCCGTCTCTTGGGCCTTTGCATGCTCTTGCGAGCTCCATTTGCAGCTTTCTTGGAACGCGTGCCAAACGTCAAGCAGTGGATGCAATCTCCGTCCTTCCCATCCGACTACCCTTCTGAATATGCCGTCTGGTGCCTCTCCCGCGCGCTCTCCAACATCCCTCTCGAAATCACTTTTGAAAATACCTTGCTCCGTCTCTTCCCCACCGAGTGCACCAATGCACTCGAATCGCGTCATGCGGTGCGTTGATTGCTTCCCTCCAATGAAGTGCTGAGTTCGGATTAGATTTTGGACGCTTTGTACGTGATGGAGCTTCTGGTCAAGCTTCAATTCAACGCTCGGTGGCTGGCGTGGGCCTCCAAGACACAAGTCGTGGTTGCATTGCAGCGCTTGCTGCCGCACATGTCGCAGTGGTTCCGCTGTCCGCAACGAATCGACGACAAGGGCAAGGAAGACAATGACTCGAACACTGACGGGGCTGACCGTCGCGAGACCAACAGTGCTTTGAAACATCGGTTGCGTGTCGCTATGAAGAAACTCACGAGTGCAAACAATGCAAAATTAGATTAGGTCGTCGCTGCAGTGACTTCTATGGGTAAATGATAAAGCGAAATGAACTCAACGGCAGCCTCGAGCATCGTTGTGTAGTATCCGACTTCGCCCAGCGAGACAGACGAGATCATCGTTTCGCTCACGAGGCGCCTTGTGAGTGGGATTTGACGCAGCCGGCTTTGGCACAACACGTAGATGAAGATGGGGAGGAAATCATCCGCCGCCAAATTCGAGTTCTTGCATGTCGTTTCGTGCTCCATGGCATAAAGGGTGTAAATGCTCTTGGCGGCTTCGACCAAGGCTTGTCCTTTTTCCGACGGCAAAGAAAAATTATCGAGGCTATTGATTTGGATTGTTGCTGCTTTCCATTGTGACGTCGACCTACGAGTTGTTCTTAACTCCAGAGCTGTGCAGAATGAATATTTACGTGTGACTTGGTTGAATGTCGAAAAAGGCTTGCGGCTGTTTCGCAAGCCAGCGTCTCTTTTTTTCAAACACATTAATAGAGTCTTCCCCTGTGGACGCGACTAGCAAATTGTAGATTGCGTCCTAATGCGAGTTATAAGTTGATAGAGCCGCCAGAACATGACGCTTACTTGAAGCGGAATAAACGTCAATCGTTCAATAGCCAACTAACACACAATGAATACGGCATTAATGGCAACAGTACAAACCAGCGCAATGTCCCGCGCGTCGGCATATGTGTGCTCCATTTCATGGTCTTGTTTGTTTTGCACGAGGTACTCTCGATACCGCTCCAGCACCTGCGTGGAAAAAATGCCGTTTCAGTCCTTGGATAAAATATCCATGTTCGCACCTTGGCGAGGATTCGTTCAACAAACATGCGATAGGATTTCAAAGCTGACAGAGCCCGCGATTCGTCGCGTTCGGTCTTCTTTTCATAGTGATGGAGAAACGTAGTCACAAAGTTTTTCTACAAAGTCAATGTCCCACGTAACGTGCCGAGTACGAAGTTGTACAATGTTTTCGCTGTGTGCCTTGACAATTCGTTGGCAAATCGCTTCGGCTTGTTTCGGCTGCGTCACGACGCGTGTCAACGACCGTCGTTTCTGCATTCAACGTTCAACATCCATTCTGCCTTTTTTCGCTCAATACAATACCTCCACATTGAGCCTCGAGTTGCTGGCACTGTCATCTTGGACGTACGAATCCCGACAGAGGATGGCGTCTTCGATGGCATAGATCCAGTCTTCCCGATCGTCCAACGAGTTCGCTTGGAGTAGGAGGGAGTACTCGCCAGCCTCAATCGCAAACGTAAAGTCCCGGCCGCTCAAGTGAATGTCGACATAATGCACCTACACAAACAATCCCATGAGACTACTCCACGGAACATTTTGACTACAAGTACCGTCGTGTCCTTGTGAAAGAGCAGCACCTCGCCTTTCAGTTTGTGTGTTTTTGATTTGTGGGTGACCGAGTCAATATCTTCGCTAAAATACCGCAATACCTATCGACGCAAGATCAGAGTCACCTCCTCTGACTAAATAGGCGCACGGATCCGTCCAGGACAAAGTAGCGCCGCTTCCAATTTTTTCGCACGTGGCCCAGTTTGAAAAGCCAACCGCTTTTGCGGTCCAAATGGGAGTCGTCTATGCCATATGAGATAAGCAGTGAAATGAAACTATTTCCACGCACCAACGCCAATTGTCACGTGCGCATGAATCGACTTGCGTGACGATGTCGAGATGAATACGCGGCGCCTCACCCACTTTCTCCGTCGAGTGAATGTTGTGGGTCGATGCGCGGGCGTACAGGACGGCCCGCCTTGGCGTAGATGATGGAAACTGCTGGCGTATTGCCATCCTCATAAAACAACCTTAGATTCACGACACGAGCGGCGTCGTACCATCTTTGTCGGTGTCGTCGCTGACATGAATTCGCCACGGAGTAGTCCATTCCCAAGATCCATCATTTGTGCTATGGGGCAGCGCAATCGTAGGAAAGACGGGATAATGGGCCGAGTACGTCGCGTCCGTGTACTTTTTGGGGTCGAGTGGGAGCAAACACCCCTTGGCTCCTACAAAGGGTGTCAGCATGCAATGGGAGTTCGCTGCGTACCCCATCCGAGCAAGATTTGGTAGCGTTCATGCTCGTACACGACAACGTCTTCAGGCGCGGGCACATCTTCGCACACACTTGTGAACGGTTGGTGGACTCGCTCGAGGAGGTTCTCATCGAGGCTGAAAGTACGAATCAACGACGGAGAGGACGACTGCAGCGACAAGTCGGAATGGGATTGCGCCACGACTTGCAGCCAGAAGGATGAATTGCGAGCACTCATCGCGAAGGACTTGCGCCGCGCAACGAGTTCCGACTTGGGACTCAGGACGTTCGCGATGTCGTCTCCTTGCATATTCTCCGCATCCTTCTCGGCAGACTCCACATCGAGACACACTTCTGCGAGAACCACGTCCAATTCATCGACGCCGCACACGATCGGCTCCATGCAGCTCGTACGTCTCACCCTCACCTGCGACGATTCTTCCTTCGTCGGCTTTTGTTCGCTGCCGCCTTCTCATTGGCTAGAATTTGAATCCTGGCGATACGATTGGTCATAAATAATATACTGTGCTCAAAATCCAAAGAAGCGGCGGGGGACCGCGCCGCCGCGACGCCATCTACTCGATGCATACATGTGCTCCATGAGCACACGTCCTCATCCCCATCGACGCGGTGCCGGCGCTTGCCACGTGGGAGGCCGCCGCCGCCACAAACTTTTTCCGCCCATGTGGGGAACGTTCTCACATTCGTGTACATGTGTTGTCGAGATTCCGAATGACATGATACTCAACTCTTCGTTGAAGCCCCCCGCCTTTCGAGCGCATTCCCGCGTCCAAATCTGATGCGCGTCGTCCAACACGTGTTCCTCTTGCATCCATCCATCCATCCTCCTCTTCATCCTCCTCCTCGCATTGCGAAGATGCACAGCGCTGACGTCATCCACGTGGTGCCCGTGACACCAAACGGACACGCACGGCCGCCGTTTCCATCGCGTCGTTGGATGTGTCTGCTTCAACATCCTACTGTCGACACTCAGACACTCGAATTCCCATGCGCCGTGGGCTGCGCCTTGATATCTCATGGGCAGTGCCATGGAGCTGCCGTGGGGAATGTCCGAGCGGCGGCTTCATCGATGCGCATGCACCATGACTCGTCGTCGTCCGCGGAAACTTCCGTCGAAGAAATCATGCCGCTGGGTGCGCGAACGACCAACGTTCTGAATCTGTCATGGTCCCACATGTTTTTCTTTCCACAGAAAAGATCGCAACGGGCACAGGCGGGTGTTTGCGTCATTCCGCAATCGTCGTTCGACCACGCAGCCCAAATCGTACCATGTCGTCCGTCTTGAACGTCGTTGTGTCTGGCGCCGCCGGCCAAGTCGCCTATGCCTTCCTCCCCCTCCGTACGAATGCCCCATCTCTCATCCTGGGCTCATGGGACGTCCTGTAGTCTGCAGCGGCCGCGTCCTGGGCGCCAACCAACGGATCCACTTGCGCCTCTTGGACATTCCCCAGTCGGTTGACGCGATGAATGGCGTCGTCATGGAGCTCAACGATTGTGCCTTCAACCTCATCGATGGTACTTGTCGTTCCCAGCCCTTCCCTCACACGCCGTTAGACATTGTGCCCACAACCGACTTGCAAACAGCGTTTCAAGATGCCGACATTGCGATCTTGCTCGGTGGCTTTCCCCGCAAACAAGGCATGGAACGGTACCTTAAGACGTCCAGGATACCGATGCTGAGTCTCGGCGTAGCAAGGAACTCATTGCCAAGAACGGACACATCTTCAAGGCCCAAGGTGCCGCCCTGGAAAAGTTTGCCCGTCGCAGTGTCAAGGTCCTCGTGGTCGCCAACCCTGCCAACACTAATTGCCTCATTGCGATGAAGAATGCGCCCAGCATCCCCACGGAAAACTTTACTGCCTTGGTCCGATATTCTCGACCTCGTTTGTCTCATCCAGTGTTTTAGACCCGCTTGGACCACGAACGCATGCGCTCGCTCTTGGTCAAGAAGATTCAATCTCTTCCGTTTGAAAATTCCATTCCCATGCACGTTTCATAGTGATTGCGTAGGGAACACCGCGACATCTCCTCCAACCACGTCCGCAACTGCGTCATTTGGGGCAACCACTCAAACACCCAAGTGCCCGATGCCTCGCATGTCGTGATCCACGCACCCGACGGCTCCCTTGCTCCCGTGGCTGACTACATCCAAGACCCCGAATGGATTGACAGTTCGCTGCGTCCTCTGGTACTCTATCACCGCCCCATGGACTTGAACTGTGACGTGTTTGAAATCTCAGGTCCAAAACCGAGGCGCCGCCATCATCCAAGCCCGCAAACTGTCGAGTGCCATGTCGGTTGGCGCTGCCATCGCTGGACACATGAACGATTGGCTCTTTGGCTCGTCAGAGCTTGTCTCCATGGGCATCCTCTCGACTGGCAATGGGTATGCATGATGTGGATTGAAGTTGATGCTGAAGCGCCTCGTAGATATGGCGTTCCCGACGACCTCATCTATTCGTTCCCGATCAAATGCACCGGCGACGGCAAATACCACGTGGCCAACGTGGCCGTCACGCCAACTGTCGCCAAGCTCATGCAGATTTCAACCGACGAACTCGAAAGCGAGAAACACGACGCGTTTGCTCAAACCGACAGCAAAATTTAAGCCATATATGAATGAACACTATTACATTTATTGCAGGAGTGACTTGATCAGAGTGAACGCTGGAACCCCAATCGAATACCACGTGCAAGAATTGCCATATCGTGACACACCTTGATAGATACTAACGTGGAGTTTGGAAATATATATATATATACCTCGATGGAAATACGACCACTGGTAACCAAAAATATTGTATCTTAATGCAATCTCCAAGTTCGGCTATCTCCAACTTAGGCAATCTCAATACCAACGACATACTGAGCCAACAACTTTTTCACCACCTTCCTTATCTTGCCTTGTCTTTTCTTGTCTTTTTCGTCCAATCTTTGTGGTTTGAAGTCCATGTAAGAGCTTTGAGGAACCACAAAGTACAGCGACGACAACTTTGCCGCGCGAGATATGGCCTCCATTTTTGCTTTGTCGATAGGGTGTTGATCAGACACGGTCATTTGAAAGAGATATTCCCCCGGAATATATGAATCAACACAACGATAGTTTGGATTCCAAGGAATAAAGTACTTCTTGCTTTGGCATTCGGAGATATCGCTGAAACGATCAGATTGACGTTGTGGCAATGTGAATGAACCTGTTGTGCCATCTTCCAAATTTCTATAGGCAAAGGTACCACCAGCAGACAAGACACGATGCGAATATGCTTCAAAGAGATTTCCACGTAGACCAGCAGTAATGGACGCAGGATCGTTGTTCAAGAGGAATTCGCATAGCTTGTTGCGTTGAGAGTTTGAGAAGAGATCCAGTGCCTTCTCAGTAACATACAACGATGAAAACTGAATGCTCTTTTCTTGTCGGAATCGACGACGTAATGGACAATTATGTGACTGATTTCATCTTCCTTGTCCAGAGCTCCACTCGCAATCAAATTGAATTTTTCAATGTTCAATCTCGACACGGCCGAATCGATCACTTCTGTCAAGTCATGACCTGCCTTCTCCAAAACGTATCGAGGAATGCCTCCAATGAGGCAATAGCGCCGTTGAACATCTTCTGCTGTGGCCTTGTACAAATCGGCAACTTGTTTGAGCTCATCCAATGACCAAACTGGGAGGTATCGCAGTTCATCTGTTGATGAATATTTGAGAAATTCTTTGTAGTGTTTTCGAGCAGGAGATGCAACAAGGATTGTCATTGCTGCGACTTCTCCTGGAGGCGGATTAAGGGTATCCGTCAAGTACCACGTGTCACGGCGGAACAAAAACTTGTCGATTTGACCTAAATCGCGAGTTGTCCAGCAGCGAGTTTTTTCAGACTTTTCAAACACGTAGATCAAACCACGGTCTTTTTGACGATGAAGTATCACAGTTCTAATCCCGCGCATTGAAGAAATTCTCCACATAACATAGAACAAGAAGAGACTTTTTCCAATTCCTGGATTTCCAGTAATTGCCATTCGATTGTAGCGACGCATGACATCGGGATTTTCGAGGTTGGACTTGATTTTTTCAAACATACTTTGATATGATGCCCGAATAAGTAGGAAATTCATATTGTTAGGAAAGAAAGGCGGAACGCTCGCAAACTTTAAAATGCCGTTTTCCGGGACCAGAGTCGGCAGTGACTCCCAAAACGCCTCGAGTGGAGTCTGGCTTAGACGATCGCGAGAATCTAGTTCAATGTTTTCGAGTTTGTTCAATACTTCTTTTTGTCCACCAGGAATAACCACCAAAGCAAAAGAAGGAACAACTACAACCAATACATCATCCTTGCCGAATTCGCTGCCAATTCTATAGCGACCATCAAGCTGAACAGGATGCACCTTGTGCAATTCGTCCACGTTGGCGTATACTTTGAGCTCAGACGCATCAAATGAAGCCAGCTTGTCCGCGTTCTGTGCTTTCACAGCATTCTTGAACTCAGAGATAGTACTGTCGGATGGGATGTTAACAAAGCATGCTGTCGTTTCCTTGTACGCTTGACCCTTGTCGTCCCCAAGAGAACAAACCAGACAGGTCGGTTGTCGTCCATCGGGAAACTTGGAGAATGGGAGAATGAAGATGTCGAAGCCAATCAGGGACAAGGTATATTTATTTCATATACCCGGAAAAACCTGTTCTGTTTCTCAAGTATACAAATTTGAAGTCGAAACTACCCAGTTGTTGCTTCACGTATTTCGTGACTTCGTGGAACCCAGCTACATATATTTCATGAAATAGAACCATCGTCACAACATCCAAGCTTGCTTGGTGGAGGTGCCTCCTTCATAAGTGCAGAGATCTCATGGTCGATTGCATCATCGTTAGCGACGAGAAACACCACGTTCGTGGGCTGGTCCAGCTAAATTGGATTGCCGTTGGGCGTCAAGGAGTACGAATTGGGGTTGTGCCACCCATTCTTGTTGACAAGCATAGATCCAACAAGTCACGAGTTTGTATCGAAGAGGTTTGTGCAATATTCAATGGACGAATAAACTTTTGCAAGATATAACCACGCAATCAAGATGAACGACGAGACCCATGCAATTGGCAACGGAATTTGTCGACGATGGCAAGCATTATTGACGTGTGTCTGGCAGCAACAATCGTGTCTCTTGGGACTTCGCTGGCGACCACCAGTTCTTAAACGACAGGAGACACGTCGTACCCACACCACAATGCATATTGGGGCCAATGACGTCGAGCCATCCATCCTCAAGAGACTGTCAGAGTTGCAAAAGGGCCAACTAAATACAACTTACCACAGCAATTTGGGCCATTGGGGTCGAGGGCCAACTACAAGTACTCGCTCAAGTTCACAAAAGTGTATCACAATCGGACATACCAATGCAAATGGAGGCCAATGAGGTCGAACTGTCCATCTGACGTGGTCGTCAGATTGGCCAAGAGGGAAACCCAATTGGACATACCCGTGCAAGGTGGGGCCGTTGAGGTTGAGTCGTCCATCTACAGATGGCCGTCAGAGTTGCAAAAATGAAACAAATACGACATACCACTGCAAAGCCGAGCCATTGAATTCGCACCGCTCAGCTATATGGCTTTTCAGACTTGCAAAATCAAACGAGTTCGAAACATACAGAGTTGCAAAAATCAAACAAATATGACATACCACTGCCCAATTGGACATATCACTGCAATTAAGGACCGTTGAGATAGTGTCGTCCACGTACAAGTCGTCGTTACCGATCATCAAACTTGAGCGACATACCACGTGAGTTACCAAATCAGTGAAATCACCGAACATGAATGAATACTTCGAGCTGGTGCGTCTGGTACGGTACAAACACAAATGAGGCAAGACTTCGTTTTTCACACATCGACAAACAATTGGTTCGGGTTGGCACATACATAAACGCGACATGGCTTGGAATTCGACGCATGGACAAACTGTTGGTTCGAGTTCGCACAGACGAAATTGAGGCACGGCTTGGTTTTTTACGCATGGACAAAAAACATACCAAATGGGGCATGGCTTGGTTTTTCACGCAAGGACAAATAGTTGGTTCAAGTTGGCACAGACACAAAAAGGACACGGCTTGGGTTTCAACGCATGGACAAATGCTTGATTCGAGTTGGCAATACCCAAATGGGGAACTTTGAAGAGTTGTGTTTAGCATGAGTAATCATCGTCGGTCCATTTACGAGCCCGCGATTTCAAAGGTTTTCCGGGGTGGAATGGGGGAAGACCTAGGCTTGGGGGTGAAAGCTGAAGTTCGGTCAGGAATTGGGGAAGGAGAAGGTTGGAGGGTGGGCATTTGCAACGAGGTCGTCGTAGTTTCAGCAGTCTTCGGCGTCACGCTTGCCTCATCGGTGTTCAAGGAGGTTGGTCGGCCCCCATTTTGTTGGATTGGGACGTCGCCCACGTCAACTTGTTCCCCGATAAGCAAACTGAATCGCGTGGGGGACCGGATGCTGTTCGATCTGGTGAGTCTGCGACGCATTCGAGTCGACTGCGTTGGCGGTGGGGTGGAGGTCCGACCAACAGCCGGCACGGCGACCACGGAGGTTACTACTTGGACAGAATGATTTTTCGGCAATTGAAGAAATGGTGATATTGAGGTACCTTCTTGGGAATTCGTTGACATGAATGTCGAGGAGCCGTCATGTACGTTGACAAGATTGCTGAAAGTTGTGGACGACAAGTCGGCGACCGTGGACACTCGGCAAGCAAGAGCATCGTTAGTGGTGGCCACGTGAGCAAAGTCGTCTTCTTCCTTTTGGTTGTTAATGGTCGAAGCGGTCGCGACGTCGGCGTGTCGACAGGTTTGTTGTTGAAGCCTATTGATCGGTCAGTCGCTGTCCAAAATACCGTCGTCGGTGGCCGCAATTGCTGAGATTGGACTTCTCATTTCGCATGTTGTGGGCTGCGCAACGATTGTCGAGTCGTGCGACATGTCAGCAAGTCCATATCGCAACTCTTGACAAAGATTTGGCGGCGAGTAGCTAGCGTATTGAGATATCATGAATTCATTCGTCTCTGTTACTAGTACTTGCGATTCATCATAACTATATTGAGTGTTGCTTAGACTGCATTCCAATGCGGTATGCCCATGAGTAGAGATTCAAGGCAACGAATTAGACTTGTCTAAAGTCAAGAGCAAGAGTGATTGCGGTTTTTGGTCTACAAGACAGTGAGGGAGTTTGAGTCGAGGTTGAATATGGCAAGTTGCCACTCAATGCCTTGATGTTTAACTTGACAAATTCTGAAGCAAAAGAAAAATCATTGTCACGTTCATGGTAATGCTGAATATTAAATTACAAATTCCTCGTCGTTGCTGCTGGAAATATAAAGGACTCCATTTCCGCAAGAGGTTCATTGGTGTGGTTTCTTGCCAGCGTTTCGGATCGTGAATGAAGCGATTAAAGTCATTGACACAATCGCCACATATACTCAAGACGGGGAGCCATTTGTATTTAACAGTCGAGCCTATATCATGCGAGCACAGTTGTATTTCGACAGTGGGTGTACAAAACAAGCCATTGATTTAGAAGACATTCTTGAAGTTTCGAACGACGCGAATGACGAAACATTCCACTTCATGTGCGCCTTTGCCTGGCGCGGATTTACCCTCGCTGGCCCTCAAACGATGCAGGCTTTGGGGAAGGCGCGGCACATCTAGAATCAATTTTGCATGAGGATGACATTGCTATAAACTACTAATAGTAGTATTCAGTCGTTATATCGCTCAAAAAGAATGTACTTGACCCAAATTCTATCGCAGTTTGCAACGATGCAGCATTGGTTGAAACGACTGCGGAAAAATACATAGCCGTTGCGCTGAAGCATTTGACCAAAAACAAAGCGTACTATGTAGCAAACATTTTTGGGATAATGATAGATCGGCCTGACATTATGAGGCGTGTGATCGAGTGCATTTAGCAAGACAGCCTTAAGTATGTTGAGGGAGGCGGTATAAGGAAAAAGTAAAGACGACCAGTTTTTGTACATCCGTCGCCATCCAAAACAGCCGCCGCCCCGTTACAAACATTAGCCAGAGAATGACCCACAACGGAACAAGAGAATTTGTTGATTGCGTCGCTGAACAGCAACAGCGCAGTACTAGGTAGAACATCAGCATTTCAACGTCGATCGATTATGGTGGCCAAGTTTGCCCATCCAAATTACCCGAATGCGTGGCCTGTAAGTGAAGAAGAGAGTGAGGCAAGAGACATCAGATAATGTGCAATGGGTTCTCCGTGGAAACATTTGTTGACGTCCTCATGCAAGACATGGCCAAACACGAACGATTACAGTGTGGTGGGCGAGAGATGATGGGAGGACCATTTCAAGTTCAGGGTTAAAGGTTACAGAAGTTCCAACCACAAAATCATAGATGATTTTATCAACGACGATGACAACAACGCTATCTAGAAAGGCCACTCAGACAACCACAACCCTGCATCCCAGGCACGCACAGTCCCTGTTAGTGCATTCTGGTAATGTGTTTTCTCCGTTGCTGGTTCGTCGGGCGCTAGATCCATTGTCAGCTATTCTCATTGCCTTTTATACCCTACCCTGCCATGAATGAAATGCCGCAGCTTCCGACGAAACCTGCTACAAGATCAAATACGGCATGGGGCTCGTGGTCTAAAATACGAAGAAACGTCCAAGTAACTGCATAATGGTCTCGACTGCAATGTCACACATTGAAGTGTCTACCTCGACAAAGCACTTCAATGTCTCTGAGCACTTGGGCACATTTGAGTCTCCTTAAGATCTCACACATATGAATACCAACAAAGTCAAGATCGAAACACTCCCCGACGTCAATATTTGATCGAAAATAGTGGCAATCAATCAAAAACAAATTTGACGGTTGACACGGTCTTGTCGCCGATGGTTTGCAATCGAGTTCAACATTATACTGGGAGGAACCCTCCTGGGGTTACCCAGGCTTTAATTGTGGTGCAAAATTACCGGACACTCCGGTCATTCGGGATATAACGGTCTTATCTTCACTGAATGTCAGTCAATAACCAGTCTCGCGACGCCATATCGAACACGATGTGAGTGTTGTTTCTTATCGGTACGATTCAGATAAGCAATCAAACCATTATATTGGGATGTACTTCGAATTGACTACGGCATCCATTCGACCAAACCCGCGGAAACTGTGCTGAATGTATCACAATACCTTCTGCTGGCCCCTGTGGCGTCGAGTGCCCCCACCAGGGTGTACTCGAGGCGGCCATCGTCCCCTAGATATGATTTTTGCAGGGAGGAGATAGATATATTCAAATCAGCTCCGTCTGTGGTAACCACCGCCCATCAAGATGAGAGCTGTGCTCGAGTGATTTAGCGGCATGTGCACGTGCCGCGGTTACCTCGAAAAATAATACTCCGAGTACTTGGAGCACTACATCTTTTTTCAGGTCAATTGGCACGATTGTCATTATGTTTGCAACTATCTCGTTTATATTTCGCTTACGGGACAGTTTATTTGGCACCGTGGCGTTTATATTTGGCACGGAGTGAGCTCCGAGGCATCATATTTCGCCTCGGGGCCATTCAATTTGCTACAATGGCATTCATAATGGCATGCTGGAGCTTATATTTCGCCAAGCTGTCATTCATTTTGGGGCATCACTCAATACGCAAGAAGAAAAATGTTGACAATAACGCGAGGATTCCAATCACCACCAGCATCGTAGGCTTAGACAAGTGTGCACCTGAAGCTCCTCGTTCCAATTGGAAGATCAAGTCCGCGTTGCCCTGCCAAATAAACTGTCCCGAAAGCGAAATATAAACGAGATGGTTGCAAACATAATGACAATCGTGCCAATTGTCCTGAAAAAAGGTGTATTCTATAGCTCGAACATGGACCTCCTTGTGGAACGCATGGATATTAATTATCCATATTAATTACTCGTATCAATGCATTTCCCTTTCATATAGTACTAGTACTTCGACGTATCCATGACTTTAATAAATGAAAGGGGAAATGCATTGGGTCAATGTGATGACATTGTTTGGCGTTTTGTCTCGTCTTCGTTCAAAGAACGAATCAGTGCCAACCAGCCCCCTCCGCAGGAATGTATTTTTAATTAAGCTTGGCGTCCACTGAAAAAAACTTGCACTTCAAGCAAGATTAATAGCATTTCGATAGTATTACTAATTCTCTGACTGACTCGTGTATTCCCTTTTGTAGCAAGTACATTAACTCCACGGCCGCGGGTCGCTCGTTTGGGTTTAGAACCAAACAGTGCGCGGCAATTGTACGGAGCCATGTTGGCATTCATTTGGAAATTGTCGGCTTGGTTCGAAATGATGGCTATATCAAGAGTGAATGTCAATTTAAATAAACCTTGAAAATATACATACAACTATTCTAAGAAAATGATTAAAAATAGTATGAGTTAATATGACCATGGCCACGATCAAACTATTACTCTGGAGTTCCATAACATTTCTGGATAGGAAATGTAACTTGCCCCATTGTGCTGGTGCTTTGGTGCACTGCCTCGCATGCACAACTTTATTGTCCCTCATACAAATAAAGGCTTACCATGAGCTTTCCATTTGGGTCCCGATTGGACTATTGGACTCGTTTGGGCTCGGAAAACCAGGGATGATCAACCATATATTTTGACGAAATGTGTGGAGTTGGACGAGCTAATTTGGACGTATTATTGAAAGTGTGGGATTGTCGAAGAGTGTTGTTCTTCTCGCTTGTTGCATTTTGTGGGGGGCGGACGTAAAATAGCTGAATGGGTCTCCCGCGGGGTCTCTTGATGACGCAGCCAAGACTCTGGCGCGGAAGTTTTCGGCCGACTGTTTCGAGTTGATCAAGGTCGTAACACGACCCGCGTCCAACCTTTTCAGTCGTTCAACCCCAAGACAATGGAAATGGCCGTGAGCATTTAAGTGGCGGTGACGACGAAGCCGATTATAAATAAAACTATGCATGGTCTATGATCTATGTTGACGTTGGATCTCCTCCAATGCGATTCGAAGTGACTCTGGAGCCCAACCACTAGCTTGTATGAGCAAAGTTAGAGCCATACGAGGGACATGCTTTGACCCGAGGTAAGTGAACATTTCTGATTGGCCATCGACTTCGCCTATTATGCTATCGTGTGTACCAATCAATAACAATGTGGGCGCACGAGGCACTCCAATGGTTTACTCCTTCAACGCTCGTGAGACTTTTACAGGTTTTTCAGAGACAAGTCATGCTCATCCAAATGGTCGGTACAAAAACAACTGGAGGACCACGCGACCTTGCTCAATATTGCTTCTCGTCCCTTCCTGACTCGGGTCAAACAACGCTATCAACGCGATCGCGTCTCGCTGCGACTGGTTGTTATCCCTCGACGACTGCGGCCAATGCCTCGTTAAGGAAGTCGACGCCGTCCAGTACGACATCGACGCAATGCGTGCAGGAGTGTCGCGATAACCGTCACGCCTCCCCGCCCAACAGCCTCACCAGCGCCATCGTTTGCGTAGATATAACTCGCAGCGTCGGACCATGCTCAGCCGGTTAAGCTCCAATTTCATGACGAGTCGTTGAGGAATGAGCACGTCATCGTCCACAGTGAAGTCCATATTCATTATATTTTGGCACAGTCGACGTAGTTGGGAAAGGACCCCACCCAAACTAAAACTTACTGCACCGTTTGTCCATCTGAATACGCCAACGCCGATTGAAAATTTTCCAGCAGGTCCGCAGTGACCAGATTTCCTGTTGAATATACGCAATGAAAATTCATTTTGCGCCACGTGCTCAGTCACATTTCCTACTCAAGTAATGCCTTTAGAAAAGATGGTGTGCCCAGAGCTCCCAAGCCAACACCGATTTGAATGAATTCATAATTCAATTATTTGACGTCTTTTATCCACAAAGCGACAATGTTGCTTGTAATGGTTCAGTTTTAGTTTGGGCGAGGTCTCCATCCAACAACATACGAACACATCCAGTGTGCCAAGAAATGAATCTCAACACAACCAGAAACCGTGGACGATGACGACCTTATTCTGACTCATGTGTTTGTACGGCTAAATCGCAACCGACGTTTCATCAACATTCACCATGCCGCTGGTGCAAGCGGTTGGGCTGGGAGACGTGGCGGCTGTTGAGACGCTCGTGCACGAGAGTCTAGAACCGATCGCTGACCTTGCACAGGTTAGACAGTCCTCCAGCCTTGTCAACTAGCCACGGACTAGACTCTGAACGGCGTCTGCGTCGTGTGTGCGGCTCTGCAGAGGCTCCAATGCAGCGGAGAGAATCCCGCATCACACGAGGAGATCGTTCGATTGGTCCTCGCGTCCGACAGCGCGGCGATCAACCGTGTTTGCAAGGTAACGGCGACAAGAGATCAATATATGGACAACACGATTGAGTTAGACTGGCGTGACGCCATTGATGACTGCCATCGAATGCTGTGCGCCCCTCGAGATCATCCAGCAACTCTGCCAACGGTGCGACATTGGCACGATGCACCAAGACATGGTATTCATACTCCGAGACCAAACAACCGATCTCTTGACCTGTCACCAGGACGGCAAGACTGCGTTGCATGTTGCTGCTTCAATGGGATGGGCCGACGTCGTTGAGATCGTGTTAGACGGCATCAGCATCCTCGACGAGGTATTGGCCGTCGTGGTCAAAGGATACCAACCGACTGTAGCGAGGCGCAACCGCATTGATGGCGCTGTTTGACCCAAGCGACAGTAGCGTGAGCAATAATATCCAGCGAGACCGCGTGCGAGTCCTCCACTTGTTTTTGGACCACGACGAGGTGGATGTCAACATGGAAGACGGGGTAGGTCCAGTTGGTTGTTGCTTTTTGATGTGTGATTTGATCACAGGAGGGAGGGACGGTTCGCACGCGGTTGCAAGACGACGGCGTGTCAGTCGACATTGAAGCGCTTGCGACTGCCTTGTGCGCACACCCTTCGCTGGATGTCTATCGCGTCCACCCCGTGGTACACGACCACACGACGACCACCACTCATCGCATGTAGACGGGACACACCATGTTGTTGTGGGCGATTCACAAGCGGCTTCCAGCCGTCATCGACGCGCTGCTCCGACGCGCCGACGTCAGTGACCTTGGCCAACACCACCAAACCTGCCACGCTTCGTTTGTCGACCTCATGGCGTTTTCATCGGTCGAGTCGGTCGCCGACGTATTTAGCCGGTGTGGCGTCGATGTAAGGACGTCATGTGGCCCAGCATTGCACGTGGCGGCCACCGCAGGTCGTGCCGACATGGTCGAGTATTTTGGTTCAGGTCCAGGGAGTGGATGTGAACAGTCGAAACCAGGTTGGCTCGATTGCACGCGACCGAAGTCATTGGTGATCGTAGGACGGCCGGACGGCGCTCATGATGTTGGCAGCGATGAGAGACGACGACGACGACGAAGGACTCCATAGCTTGACTCGCTTTCTCTTGGACTCGAAGTCGATCGATGCGAATGCAACCGACAACGTACTCGCCTGTGCCATACCAACCCTCACCTGAAATGCCTCTAGAATAACCTCTCGGCGCTCTTGTTGTTGCAGGACCGCCGTTGCACAGCATGGACCATTGAAATGGCCACGCTGTTGTGCCAACGCCCGGATCTTGACGTCAATCGCATCCATCCAAATGTACACGCCAGAGTTCGCTTTGAAATTCAAGTGTATATCTCTAGACGGGGTTGGATGTGCTCGGGTGGGCCGTCGGCAACCATTCGGAGTCGGTCGAGCGTGCGTGCGTTGGTCGTACGATCAGATGTCAACATTACGCGATGTGGCACTAAGGCATGGCTGCTACTCTTTCAAACGGCCTCGGTCGACATCGTGCGGCAGTACTTTGCAAGGCCGGACGTGGATGCGACTGTGCACGACAAGGTAACGCCCACTACAACCTTGATCACATGGAGGTTTATTTAGACTACAGTGTTGCACGTGGCATCCATTGGCCTTCGCGTTGACTTGCTCGAGTTTGCACTTAACTACGTGGATGTCAATGCGACCAACGTGGTACGATGGCAATAGCTCGCACCGAGTGGCTGCTCGACTGGTCGTAGCATGGCCTCACGGCGTTGGCTCTCGTGGTCAAACAATCGACTGACGATGACGCCCAACTGCGTTGCGTCCACTTGCTATTGGAGACACCAGGCATTGATGTGAACGTAGTCGACAACGTAAGCTCACGCAGCTATGTTTGTTCTTGAATCTGTTCGTAGGATGGCAAGACGACGCTCTTGTGGCTCGTGCAAGCATCGATCCACACCGTCCACAAATCGGAGATTGCCAGGCTCTTGTGTGCACGACCTGAATTGGATGTGAATGTCACTCATCCCACTGTACATCTTTGCCCACTTGAGTGCCGTTGCATCACTGTGGCGCGTTCTAGTCCAAACTAACAGTTGGCGCGTGGGCGTTGCGCGAGCAACAACAAGTTATCGTTGACGTGCTACTCGACCGTGCCGACGTAGTTGATTTTTCCTGCGACGGAGACCATCGGCGAGGGATCACGCCATTGATGCGCGCGGCGGCGTTTGCTTCCGTCGATGTCGTCCGACGAATGTATCGTTCGGACGTTGGGTTGGAAGTGTCACTGCATGGTGAGACGGCGTTGCATGTTGCGGCGCGCGCTGGTCAAGTCGAAACACTGGCGTTTCTTCTGCACTGTGACGGGGCGGACGTCAATGGCCGCAACCACGTACGACAACGCATCATGGACGTTGTATGATCATCCATGTGTAGCGCCTTGAAACCCCGCTCCTCCTCAGTGTGACGGGCTGCGGCGACGTGCTGGGGACGGTGGCCGCGCTGCTTGCCGTGCCTGGCGTCGACGTGAATGCGGCTGACAGAGTACCCCCCTCCATGTAAACAACGTGTGACGCCATCTAGGACGACCGAACCGTGCTCTGTCGTGTCCAAGAGGCCGACCTGCACATGGACGTGAAAGCTGAGATTGCATGTTGGATCTGCAGTCGTCCCGAACTCGATGCGACGCACCAACTTCCGACGGTATCGCGTCTCTTCTTTTGTTACAAAACTGTTGGTGTGCGAGTAGACACGACGCACGGTGTACGAATGGGCTGTTCACAACAACCTTGAGTCGGTCGTTGCGATCTTATTGTCCCGCAGTGACGCCTTAGAGGACAGCTCGTGCAAGCCAAGGTTGAACGAGCTGGATGTGTTGGAAACCTTGACCAGAGAGCCCACGCATGCTTTGAAATATGGCCAGGTGCATGATACAAGCAACGTGGCAATGGAGCACGGGGAGTTCCATGACGAAGAACCTGTCGAATTCATGGGTGTTGAGTATTTGGACAAAGCAATCCAAAGTGGCCAAGTGAACCTCGTGCGGAATCAGCTCAGCTTGGCCACGCCAGGTGACATTCGGGACGGAAATTTAACGAGGGTAACCAATCATCGACAATCGAGTCTCACGTGGGTAGAAGCGTTGTATTCTTTGCATGGTACTTTCGATGTGGAACCCGTCAGACTCTGGTTGTTGGGATGAAGCCGAAAACAGCCACAGTGAGGACGCTTGCTTGGCGATTGCACAGTTGTTGATCAATTGCAATGCCGTTGACATAAATGTAACTTGCCGAGGGGTACTACGCCACCACTCAGACGTCGTCGTAATCTTGATGAAACACATCGGTGATACGTAGATCAGTAACATCGTGACGACAACTATGAACATCGATGACCCACAAGCCCTCTCTTGCCCAACAAACGAGGTACTCTCACCATCATGGTATCTGCCGCGACCTTGCTCAACAACACTGATGACAGCCATTCAATGGCTCAACACCATTGATGACAGCCATTCTATGCAACGTCCCCGATATCATTGTGGTGCAACTTTGCCAGCATCCAAACATTCAGTTGGATCAGACTGACTCGGTTGAACTTTTGTAGATAATGCTCTCTATGTACTAATTCAATGCACAGGATGGAAATACAAACCTCCACTATGCGTGCGCTGCAGCACGCCCTGCTGTTGTAGAGTGCTTGCTTTCACTGGTTGAGGCGGATGCAGTGAATTGTCGCAACAGGGTAATTGTCTTTCGCTCCATTTGGTAGCATACACGTGCTTAGGCGAGGGCAACTCCACTCATGACATTCTTAATCACTCGGAGACACGCAACATCTACCGCCGAAAGCAGTGACCTAATTCATCGAGGGGTCCGAACCGTACAATTGTTGTTGCAAGTGCCCTGTATCGATTTACTCTCCACCGAAAAAGTAACGACCTCTTGGCTGAAACTCGTGACGCGTACCATAGTACGATGTCCTTTCGTGCTTGCAACGTCGTGATGCTCCCAAGGATGAAACAACGCAAGTGGCGCTATTGCTGTGCCAACATTTGGATGGCGATCTGACCTACCGAGACACACTTGTATCGCGCCATTTGCGGCGGCCATTTGAATCTTGTCGTAGTGGGACGAGAAACTTTTTCATTGGGCCCTCAAGCACGCCTACAAGGCCATCGTGGATTCTGTCCTTGCGCGTGTCAACATGACGACTACGAGGCGACAGAAATTCAACCTGGAATGGGCTGTCTACCATGGCGACAGTTACGCCGTCGAGGAGAGCTTGGGACTAGTGTTGGCGCAAGATTTCGCGGCAGAGCCAACGGTATGCCATCCAAATGCCCACGCCTAGCGCACTTGACTAGGACCACGCAACGTGTGTGCTGCGATTGGCATTGGAAAAATGCAACAAGGATAACGACGGGCTTATTCTGAGCATGTTACTCAACTGGGACTCGGATGGGGCTTTTCATGGCGTGTACAAGGTTGTGAATGCAATGATCGAGTCCGAGAAGATTCATTTTAGGATGGGTCGACGCTACTGATGATTGCAGCAAGTAATACCAATGTCGATACCGTCGACAGGATACTCGGTCGCCCAACTACATACATCATGGCCACGGCCAAGGTCCGAGGCCATGTGCGATGAAACACTGTTTGACCCCTACGACAGAATGGTCAAACGGCGCTGCACATTGCTGCAGGTCGAGACAGTCAGTCCATGTTGTCGAAATTTCTGCAATGCGACGGGGTCGATCTCAATTGCATCGACAACGTAAGCCACGAGGACATCCCGTCGATGGAGTGTTTGTTTTCCACAGGAGGGCGAGACGCCACTACATGTTGCTACGCGTCGCGGCAAGAAGGCTCCGTTTATGCGGCTCCTTGTGTGCGACAACATCGACGTCAACTGCGCCAACAAGGCAGAGTATCAGTGCCACATTGAATAACGATGATGGTAGAGAGGCGAGACGGCGCTCGGGATCGCAAAGGCGGCCGCGTCGATTGATGCCTGTGGGTCCCTCAACCCGACAGCAGTGTCAATGGTCAAGTCACTTTGCCGTCGCCCCGAACTCAAGGTACTAGTACTCGTTTGTTGTTCATCGCATCGTTGACTCGTTAGGTGGACATGGCGTTGGTTGTGTGGGCTGTGAAACACGACATCATCAAAGTCGTGGCCGAATTGTTTGCTCGATCGGACGTCGACGTCCCGGCGATCCAAGCGCCTATTTCCAACCCAAGCAAAACCAAGTTGTTCATGCACGCCGTGCAATTTGCACCCATCGAAGCTGTCTGCATTCTCAGCCAGCGTCGAGGATTCAATGTGAATCAAACCAACAAGGTACTGTGTTCCACCAAGCAGGACTTGGACGACTCTAGAATGGCGACACGGCGTTGCATTTGGCGGCTGCACAATACCGACTCGATGTGATCCAGGTTTTGCTTGCGTGTGATGGCATCGACGTCCACTTGATGAATGTGGTAACACGTGACAAAGCTCTGACAAAATGTACTGGTGGGGTTTGTAGCACGGCACGACAGTGCTTATGGCTATGATGCCAACACTATACTCGACAAATCGCGTGGTTGCCTTCGTCGAACGCCTCCAATGCGTCGAGGCGTTATTTCGTACACACAACGACAGCACCCTTATAAACCACAAAAACGAGGTCAGAAAGCCCAACAAGTCGATTTGGTGTTCGAAACTTGCCGTAGCATGGCCACACCGCCCTCTCTCTCCTTCTTCTCTATATATCGAATGAACAGGGCAAATCGAAGACGAGATCGTCGAAAAGTCAAGTTGCATTCTCCAACCTTGTGACTACGATTTGCCAGCACAGCGCCCTTGATGTCAACGTTGATCTGCCATGTTCA
>VJMH01007451.1:0-105148 GCA_009835185.1 Aphanomyces stellatus
ACTGGGGGCGTCCTGAGGCGTGACGCAGCGGAGGCCACTGTTGCACGGCGCAAGGCGACCACAACTGGCCCCCAACGTGCCCTGGGGAAGCTTCACGCACACGCCTTGGTTGCCGTCCTTGTTGAGTTGGCAGCGCGAGCCAGGGAGGCACGGCGTTCTAATATTGCCACCGCAGCCGGCGCCGGTCAGGCCGCCCTGCATGGGCACACACGAGCCCAACGCGTCGGGGGTCGACGAGTTGATGCGGCACTCGAAGCCCACGCCGCAAGGGATGCCAGCAAAGCCCCCGCAGTCGCTGCCTGCAGGAGACGGCGGGGATTGGGCGAGCGACGAGGTCGCCATGGCAGCAAAGGTGACGAGGGCAGCAAGGATGGAAATGATTTGCATGTTGATCGAAGGGGAATTGAAAAGTGAGAAGAAACGACGAGATCTCAACACTCATTCGGTGTCGGCATACAAGAGGACCCACAATGCGCCGTGGAGGTGGAGCAATCTAGGTGCACTCGTCCTTCCCGCAGCTTTGGAACAAGTGGCGTTGCTAGTTGGTCGCTGCAACATCTCGTCACCTTCATGTATTCTCGGCAACTGCCACGACCACGTTATCCCGGTATCGTGAACGTGGACCTCGTATGGGACACCTTTGTCCACAATTTCGCACAAATCATTCTTGAGAATGTCGCTCGTTGGAGTTGCGTGGCGGCTATGGTTGAAATGACGACACCCGCCACATCCTCGTTCGGAAACTCTATCGTTTGAAAGCCTGGAAGGATGTGTATGGTGCTTAAAAACGTGCGAAAATTAACTGGTGCTGGGCTCGGATGGATGGTCATGATGGACCCGTTTGTCACTTGCGGGGTGTAGCCACGACGACAGTTGCCGTCGCCGAACTTTCCACACCAAAACACTAAATGCGATCGAGTAATTGTGTATGGATAATCACATCGTAGCTCCGTTCCTAGCATGCCATAACATGTTGGGCAAAGGCCATCGGGTGGATGTTGTCGTCCGAGGGTAGAAATCCATCGTGTTTCGACTTGCATGGCAAATTGCCCTTGGAAAAGTACTGCACTTTGCACTAGGCGTCTGTCTCCCTCCTCGTTCACAATCAACCAAAACAACGTTCGTGTTGCAAAATGCGACGTTTGTGTCCAGCATATTGACAAGGGTCGCAACATCCTCCGCCATCAAGCCAACATCGGTCGCGTCAGGCTCGTCATTCAGGCTGAGTAAAAAGTCGAGATCTCGCTCATCCATTTTCACAACTCCTGTGAATCCCCAAAACCTCACCATACAATTAAAAAAAATATCCGACTGCTCATATCTTCCAACCATCAAGCGCAAACTGCGTGCCTCTGAGAATAAACTGTCGTGTTGGTGCTTGGAGTGATGCTTCTGTCGCTGCGTCGTGGATACAAACGAGGGCTTTTGGGGCAAATTCAATCCTAGATCCCGTGTGAAATTGAACATGCGTCGCCATATTATGCACGGTGCCAAATATGCACTTCCACCACGGGTATTTATAATAATCGTACTTGGAACCCACTCCCGCATGCGTGCGATTTTACGTGCTCGCTCTAGCCCTCTCGTGGATGGCTGTGTGACCTCTTCATGTGTTCATTTGCCGCGTGAGCCACAGAACCGCCTTGTTTGTGATAGTGTCTTCACGATCGGACGCATGCGATCCCTTTGGTAATTCCTTTGTCACTTGCATGCGACAGAGCCATCCGCGGCCACGATGGCAGTAGCAGTCACCACATTTTCCGCGGCAATGCGATCGAGTAATTGGGTATGGATCACGTCGGAGCTCCGTGCATAGCATGCCATAACATGTTCGGCAAAGGCCATCGTGCGGATGTTGTCGTCCGAGGGTAGAAAACCATCGTGACTCGACTTGCACGGCAAATTGCCCTTGGAAAAGTACAGGACTTTGCACTGGGCGTCTCCCTCGTGACTCACAATCAACCTACGAGGACATGAAGAGTACGCCAAATGAAAGAAACAAACCAAGAAGCTTCGCGGGACACATATACCCCCTGTGGGTACGGATGCAAGGCGTCGTCCATGACCGAATCAAACACAATGACCACGCGCCCCGGCTCAAAGTATCGTTTAATGGCGAAATGTTGGTGGACCGTTACATTGTACCGTTGAAACCTGAGGAGAAATTTCATGAGTGCCGCGTCGGGGCCACAGGCTTCCAATTTCTATCCACATTTATCAGCGACGAGACAGATTATGCAAACACACCGTCCACAATTCCATCTCGCTCTCGTACTCTTCGCAATAAATTTCCCACAGGATGGCGGCACAGCGCAAGTACGCTTCGTCGATCACTTCAACCGACGCCATGTCGAAGAGGATGTCGTCCGAGTGCTCGTCGTATGTCGCGTTGGTCTGCATGCCCACCGTCTTGTCCATGTTGAAGATGCCGTGTGTGATCAAGACGTTCTCGAGCTGCGCGTACTTGGCATCCACGATCGCATCAAAGTCGGCGCGGCGCTGGACCTGGTCCGCCACCAATGTTTTCGATCGCCACGCGTCCAAATACTTGCTGTGCGCGAGCTTTGGTCGTTTGCTCACAATCTTCATCAGCGCTTCCGCGATGCTTTTGTTGTGTTCGAGCATGCACTTGAGCGCTTCGTTTTCTTCTTCCGCGGCTTTGCGCTCGACTTCTTGGCGTCTCGATCGGACTCTCCACTCGTGAGGTTCGTTCATGGGAGTCCCCGCGCGCAAGAGTTCCAATTGCCTCGTGTAATCCTCGACTTGGTCGCGGAGGTAGCACACTTCGTGCTCGGCCCGTTTCCGAATTCTTCTCTTGGCAGGCATCGACGACAATGTTCCCGAGACGTTTGTGTCCAGCATATTCACGAGGGTCGCAACATCCGCCGCCAGCAAGCCCGCGTCGGGCTCGTCGTCGTCCTCGTCGAGCAAGGAATCGAGGTCCCGTGTCTCCATTTCCACAAATGCACTTTCGATCTGATATCCGGATACAATTGAGTTTCATTTCCGGACACCGAACGAACGCCTTTTTCCTGATTTCACCAGCACAGTCCCATTACAACGGGCAGTGGTTCACAAAATGATCGCATGGTGACACTTCAAAACACTGGCGCGCATCTTGTTTGGTGGACGGACACGGCGGCGAGTTGGATGGTGGCAGGAAGCGGGAAGTCACTTATGTCGCAATCGGACTAACGAGTCATACCTCGCTGTCACTGGTTTGCATGTTGGAACGTTCTATCCACCTCAAAATGCGCGCCTTTTGCACTCCATTTGTGAATACTGCAAACGTTCAACGAGTTACTCGACTTTGAAGAACCAATTATGGGGTGATTTTCAGTGACTATTGTTGATCTAAAGAAACTACGACACCGTACAGCCCAAAGCTTCATGCAGAAGTAGAATAAACATTGACGAAGCAACTCTATATGCTACAAGCAATGGACCGATGTCGAGTTAGTTGGTCGCCTTGATGCACGTTCCGAACGCATCGGCGGTGCCCGCAGGCGTCGCGCACTTCAGGCCACGGTTGCACGGCAAGCCGACAAAGCCCCCACACTTGGCCCCCAACGTGCCCCGGGGAATCTCCACGCACACGCCTTGCTTGTCGGTTTGGTCACCCTTGTCCAGTTTGCAGCGCAAGCCAAGGTCGCACGGCTTTCCGATCTTGCCACCGCAGCGGGCGCCGGGCTGGCCTTGTGGAATGGCTACGCACGAGCCGAAGGCGTCGGGGATGGTCGAGTTGAGGTGGCATTCGAGACCCAAGTTGCAAGGGATGCCAGCAAAGCCGCCGCAGTTGCCGCCTTCGGGGGACGCCGGGGCTTGGGCGAGCGAGGGGGTCGCGGTGGCAGCAAAGGCGACGAGGGCAGCGAGGATGGAAATTGTTTGCATTATTGGAGGGAAATTGAAAAATGGCAAGGAACAACTGCCGCGATGGGGGTTGCGCTTTTGAGCACCATTGATTCTGTTGCGGCATCAAGTGACGTCAAGAAGCCAGAGATGCAATCGTGATGGTGCAATCTGGGTGTACCGTGGCGTCCTTCCCGCGGCGAGGTAAAAAGAGGCGTTCAGATCAGCCTGCTGCAACAATATGTATCCATATCAACCAGAGTCGGAATTCCAACGTGTTCTCAGACATGCGAGAACCACCAATTCACCTGTTTGAAATGCATCGCCGGTGTATGGCGTCAGTGTGAACATCATATGCGATTCGAGCGTCAAATACAAGGTAGTACTCCTGAGAATCTGTCGTGGTGGCTTGGTCGCCTCGTCTCATGCTTGAAGTCGTTTTGTGCATACTCGACACCATCGTACCGCTTGCCCGACGAGAAATTATCATTAAAATGCAGTGTTGGCTTTTGCCACCGACATGAATTCCCCCATCCTATTTGGCATCAATCGGTTGTTGACAAACGGCCATAGTACGTAGATTGTAAATACTAGTATATCTGTGGCGTATTATCTCAACGTTTACGTGCCAAAGCAATCGATTCATAAAATCACATCTCCACCTCTCGCACCTCGACGCTAGTCAGAGGAGTCGACGGCTCCTTGGGAATGCCACAGATTACTTAGGACTCAAATATCTTGTTCCCGGCAGACGGGATATCAACTGCCCCTTACGAACGCCATCGCTGACGGCTTAGTGCTTGAATAGGCCCTCTCACGAGCGAGCCAATTCACACGAGGATATGAAATGATGTAGGGTATCATGGGGTATTAATCAAATACACAGGTGCGACGGCAACAAAGTTTTCCTAGGCTTCTTTCGTTGCATGAGCACGATGTCCCCCGCCAAGACCCCGTTTGTCCAAGTATGAAACTGAGAAGAGTCCCAACCGTCAACAACAGACAGCGGTAAACCGAGAAGTGATTTCATCAACTAGTTGGTTGACTTGACACACGTTCCGAACGCATCGGCGGTGCCTGGAGGCGTGGTACATTTGAGACCTTTATTGCACGGCAAGCCGACAAAACCCCCACACTTGGCCCCCAACGTGCCGTGGAGAATCTCCACACACACGCCTTGTTTGTCGGTGCGGTCGCCCTTCTCTAGTTGGCAGCACAAGCCAAGGTCGCACGGCTTTCCGGTCTTGCCCCCGCAGCGGGCGCCGGGCTGGCCTTGTGGAATGGCTACACACGAGCCGAAGGCATCGGGGGTGGTTGAGTTGAGATGGCATTCGAGACCCACTTTACAAGGGATGCCAGCAACGCCACCGCAGTTGCCGCCTTCGGGGGACGGCGGGGCTCGGGCGCATGTTGATGTGGTTGTCGCGACCAAGGCAACGAGGGCAGCGAGGATGGAAACTGTTTGCATGGCAAGCGAAAGAAAATTGAGGAATGGGAAGAAGGAACTGTGAAGCGAGGGCAAATCGCGGCGTTGAATAAAACATCCAAACGCTTGGCAGCGATAAACAAATTTATTTCTATTTCCGCTGCGAGCCCAACCAGTTCTGTTGTCAAAGTTGGACATCTCAAGTGCATGCAGCTCGGCAAAATCGAACACTTGCGGTTGAACATCACTCGACACTGCGCTAACGGCACCGGCGGTTGTCCTGACGCACGTGCCAATACGCTCCTCACGAGACGACACCGAACAATTCTTTTGGCATCGAAAAACCAAGAACGCGGACGTTGGGTGCAATCTGGATGGACATTGATGCTAAGACCGCAAAGTACGAATGCAGAGATGACATGGAGTTGACTGTGCACGTTGGCTACACATACTTTGCGACATGGTGTGCTCGATCTCTGTGGCAATTGACCCTCCAAAAGCGTCGACCTCAACTTTGACATTCCTCGTTAGTGCTGCCTGTCTCGCACACGACAGCATCGTCCCCTGCGACAGCACACTCAACCTTCTTCTGGAGCGATAGACTCTCCATGGCGCGTTCCAACGCATTGTTGAAGTGCCTCTCCATGCCTTGGCACACGGACGTGCCGCGTTGGAGTTGAATGGCTGCCCATTTCTCTGCCTTGACTTCGTCGTCAGCCACATGCGAGAGGTCTGCGCTAAATTGCTGCATCTCGATGTCGAGCGACACATATGCGCCATCGGCGGCCGAGAATGCCTGCGAATTGTAGTTGAGTTGTCGTGTCAATGTCTTGCCGTCGGTCAATCGGTCCACTGCGACGCTACCATCCCCTCGTTGATCACGTCATTTTTTATTGTCCATGGACGTACATGCTAAAGCGGTGGCGTTGGAGGCGCGTGACAGGGTGTGCGTCATCCTCGAGTACGTTTTGACTCACAATCAAGAGCCGCGTCGGCGTGCGAAACGTGCGCCAGAGTTTATTGTCGCGCCACTCGTGGCCCGCCCGAACCAACGTCGCTTGCGAGTAGACAATGTCTTTGCCCACGGATCGCATGAGCTACACTCGAGAGATATCACGATGACATTTCCACAGATTACGTCACCTCCTTGTCCAGCTCGACGCGGTTGCTCAGGACCAAATCGATCCCGCCACTCTCACTTGCCACGCCTTGGCTGATCAGCGTATACGCTTGGCAGACATGGTCGAAGGGCGCGTCGACGGCCCGTTGGTGCCGCGTCACATACTCAAATATGCCGCTGGCATCCCGTGACACGACAATGTCGGCGAGCCGCGTGGCCTCCGACGGCATGCCATGGGCATGGAAGATGGCGTCGGCGTTGTGTCCAAGGCGGTCGGTAATCCACTCGGCCGCGATCTTGCGCGACTCGTGACTCTTGTGCAAGACCATGGGGCCGCCGCCCGTGGCGAAGCGATCCCGAGGAGTCGTCTGTTCACATGAGGTATGAAATAGGAAGAAGGGCGACGTACAAAGCGCGGTGTGGCGGAATGGACCCATGCGTGCATGCACTCGGCCAGGAGTTTTACATGTTTGATCTCGCTCTTGAGCGCACGGTTGGTGTGCACGGCGGTCATGGCCGACTGGGAGAAGACCGCCGCGACATCGCGCCACGGGAGAAACGACGAGTCCGCGCCATCGGTAGCGCCTCGCATCCTTCCTCGCCGTGTGTTGACTTCATACTCAAGCGCCTTGACGGACCCCCGCAGGTCCTCGAGCTCCATCTCTAGCTTCTTTCGAAACTCGCGCTGCTTGTCGCGGTTGTACTGCCGCTTCTTGGCGCGTAGGCTTGCGTCGTCTGTCGAGGAGACCATGGCGGGGCGGTGTGGTGGCGGATACATCCATCGGCGATAGTGCGGCTTTGCCGTCGTTGTCTGAAGCGGCACCATGATGTGGACTGGCCCTGGTCGTTGTCGCCTTGTGTTATGTCGTGTGTTGCCCCCGATGAGGGATGAATCAACAGTGGGACATACACTTCACTTCGTCGGGTTTTCCTATTTCAGCCAATCGGATTCGTTCTACGTTGTGTTTAGAAATATTATTGGTTTTTAAACCAATAATAGGCGACGAAAATATAAAAAATTTCGTCGTCTTCCGAGTAGCGTCGGTCCTCAGCCCCACATGCAAAGGGACAAGGCATTCTTCTCTTCGCCATGAGCTCATCCACGCGATGGCGTCATGAGGTTCATTGGGCAACCTCGTATACACTGTGTGTGCCTGTATGTGTGCAGCCATGCGGAACTGAATCTGGTCTGACATGCGAAACATTTCCATGAGATGCAAAATCCTGTAATTTAAGCCAATAAAAACGACTCTATCGACACCGATTGTGTAACAAACGTTGCCTTGAAACTGTTTGCTTGTGTCATCACCCGCAGCACCCCACGTCCGTGTCATGATAGCTGGTGATCATCCGAATGATCCTTCATAAATTTCTTGGCATCGAATGCTACAACACCGTGTCCACGGACCGCGATATCGCAGGCATCCAATATATAGCCTTGCGCCCGTCAACGTGGAAAAGCTACTGATAATGTACATTCGAACTCAAGGCCTCTCTGCCAGCTCTTGCAAGGCACCAACAGGTGACCACGCCAACCACTCGTCTATTGCCTGTTTATTCATATCTACCCAATGGAATGGTCGCCTTGAGTCGACGATCGATGTGGTCGAGGGCCTCAAACGTCATGTGGCGCCACACCTTGATGTCCAAGACATGGATGGTCGACCCAAGCCGGAGCGACACCATGCCATTGAGCAGAGCCGACGCGGGGTCGATGCAATAGATGTTTTTGGCATGCATCCACTTGGATCGATGAAACAAGTGCAGCGCGCCGGCACTGATGAGTGGAAATGGATGCGTGTCGTCGTCGTCGTCGATCGCCGCTGCCTTGACGTAGGCGCGCGCCACGACGTAGCCGAGAACATTGGCCAGTCCGATGATGCCCATGAGCTCGTAGAGCCTCGTCACGTGGCCAATGGTGACGATGCCACTGCCACAACAGAGCTGCAAATCCATTTCGTCGATGCGGCATTGCAAGTCGATCGTGGCTTCGTGATCGACCGGTCGAAGAAGCGTGAGCACGGCCACGGTGAGCCAGACGAGAGAGCTCGCGACGGTCGTGTACACGGTTGTGTACCGTGCCTCAATACACACCATCGCGACATCGTTGCAAATGTACACGAGCCACGCGGCTTCGCCCGCCCCGAGAATCGTCTTGTACCATGGCAGTGCCGGAACCTCAAAGCCCGACCGGCGTGTGTCTTGGGCGTACGTGAGCTCCAACGTGGCCGTGCTGAGGAGACAGAGCGCCGTGACGCCGCGCAGGACGAGGAGCGGACGGCCGACCCAAACGATCGCCCCGACGCGGTTGTGCTTGAAGAGGTTGCGAGGCTCGACGTTGCCCCCACTCGCTCCAACGTACACGAGCGCGAGGGTCGAAATGCCCAGCATCACGGCCGTGACGTACTGGACACCCGCGAGGGCCAGTGTAGTGATGGTCGTGGGTAGCTCAGTCGCAACGATGTGTTGGTGCGTGGGCGGGGTCCATTCGGTCACGAGATGGACAGACCCAACGTCCCCCTCGAACGAAACGACCTCGCGCGCGCCTGTGGCCCACTCCAACACATACAGCCAACTCCAAAAGTCAAACGTGGGGTCAGTGGGGTCGAGGAGGGGAAAGAGAAGCATGTGGAGCGGCTGTGTGCTGGTTTCACTGGCGTATTGCATCAACGCGGGCTGGAGAGCTATGATGTCGACCGCCGCCGACGCGGCCATGGCTGCCATGGAGCCGATAACTTGAGGGGGGACAAACGAGTGCACGTATGCGACAGATGGCCCCAAGAAGCCATCGAGGCACTTTGAGGGAGCCGTGTCGTGGGCGCACACAAGCGGGACGGCCATGGGCTCGAGACCCGTCGCAAGCACTGCCACGAGTACATTGTCCTTCGACGGCTCCGACAAGAAGTATATGCTTTGACCACATGGAAATTGGCGACTCGTGAGCTGGAGAAACCCCTGGGCAAGCAGACTACCACCAAAATCCTGGCAGAGAATACTGCCCCCAAAGGTTTTCCATGTGGATAACTGGAGCGCTTTCGACGGGATGGCAAAATGCGTGCTGAGAAACAACGGGGCAATGTCGACATATGTGTCCCCCGCGAGGACACTCTGAGCGTTGGTTGTGCGAATGAGGTCGATTCCCAGCGCCAGGAATGGGCGCACCGCCTCAGGACACGGGACGTGTTTCTCGTCAATCGAACCGAACGGTCCAATTAGGTCCTGCACAAGCGCAAACGCTTCGTTGAGGGGTAGGGACAACGTCAAAGTTTGAGCCATGACGGACACCATCGACGCGTTTCGAAACGCAAACGTGGCACTCGTGCGGATCAACGAGTGACCTATGACGGTGGTCGAATTGGCTGTAACAGCCCAGAGGTCATTGGCCAACCCCCAGTACATTTTGAACGACGTTTGCGCCGCGATCGCATACGAGCCATTCGAATGACTGAGCGTCAAGGGATACCCCACGCCAAAGGCATTTTCAATCGCATATGTGTTGACGAGGCCAGGGAATTTGAAAGTCTGCCACTGAACTGTATAGTGCGACAATCCAGCCCGCGTCCAAGTGGCCACTTCGGCGTCGATCGAGTCCTGATTGGTTCGAGTCTGAGCCAACCAAGCTAGGCCATCGACACTCGATCGGAGCTCGTTGCCAAATGCGACATCGAAGGCGGGGGCCCAGCATCGATGGAAGGCATCCCAGTCGGTGTTTCGCAACACAGCTTCGAGGTAGAGAGCTCCGTTGGAGGTGCCCGCTTGGCACCGATCTTGCCGAGCTGCCGTGACGGCCATGGGCCACCGCCTGTCGAAATCAACCCAGCAATATTGGGAGAAAATCCACGGCGCCTGACAGCCATCCGATCGTCGAAGGCCTTGAATCGACATCCGCATGTCACTCAATATTTCGAATTGCAATGACGCGCCATACCACGGCGATGACAAGGCGATTTGGAGCGTCGAATCTGAATAGTTGACATCTATGGTGCTCCACTTGGGATCGTCCAACCGAAGACGAGAGAGCGTACTTCGACCTAGCCCTAGTTGTTGGTGGTACCAATTGGCGAGGGCAATGTGGTGGCCTGTCAAATTGAACGTTGCCCAGTAAAAGTCGTTGGCAAAATTAACCGTCGACACGGCAATGTACGAAACGCTGCCCACGCAAGACGCAAGAACGTAGGCAAACCCGCCCAAGACGGCCAGTCTGGACACCCACTTGGATGTTACGGCAGCAACCTCCGTGGACACGTGTTCATCTTTTGTCGATAGCATATGCCGAGGCAGTTGGTTAGTTTGGCGGTGAACGAGCCACAGCTTGATGTCAAAGACGTATGTGATCCCACGTCGTTGGAAGGCAATCAACCCAGTCATTGCAGAAGCCACCTCATCCAACTCGAATGACTCGCAGAGGTTCATCGTTGGTTCCTGCAACAGGACAGCAGCCGATCCATGAAGCCGCCACGGGGCTTCGGGCAAAGTTTGCGCTGGCCAGCGTGTCGCGCAAGCCCCCAAGAGCCAACCAGCCACAAGCGCGATGCCATCGACGAGCGCAAGGGTCATGACGCGTCTCCAGCTACCCACGGTGACGAACCCACTGTGGCAAAACAGGTATTCTTGGACGTTCTTGGTCGTGCACACTCGATCGAGCGTTGCCGAGAGCACGACGGGCGTCGTGGACTCTAACACGACAGTGACGAGCCAGGCCGTGAGGCTCGCCATGGGTGCGACCAGCCGCGTGCGGCGCCCCGTCCATGGCGTCAAAGCGTCGCTGACGGTGTACACGATCCAAGTGGCTTCGCTCGCGAGGAGACACGTGGTCCAGACAGCCCGCGGCGTCGCGACAAATTTCGAGTACCCGGTCGCCGTGGCCACGAGTTGGGTTTGGGCAGACCCGAGAAGCAAGACGGCGGTGAGGCCGCGGACGAAGAGCAGTGGCCGCCCGACCCATACCATGAGCGCGACGCGGTTGAAAACAAACAAGTGGCGGCCATCGATGCGAGGATACGTGCAGACAGCGTAGACGACGAGAAGCAAACCGACGAGAAGCGAGACAACGACGACGTAAAACACAAGGAAGGCGAGCATTTGCGGTCCACTGACACTCTGGCTGGACGCGTTGACGGGCACCGTGAGCAACGGAAACGGTTCCGACATCACGACCACCGTGGAGACATCCCCGTCGATGGCCACGACTTCCCGGCGGCCTTCGGCCCAGTCAAAGAGAGTCAACCAACCATAGAAGGCCCAGTTTGGGTCGGATGTTAAGAGCGGCTGCTCTAAAAGGACCCACTCTGAGTCGTTTGTTTGGCCGTATTGCGTGAATTGGATCGGTGGCACCTCCCGCGCCGCTTGGAAACGGAGCGTTTGTAAAGCCGCGACGTTTGACAATGGATCCATTCTCGTCCACAGGTATACTTGTCGGAGCGTCTCGACACAATCGGGCGACACTTGCATCGCACACACGCTCTCGATCGTGGTCGCGCCGCTCGCGAGCAAGGCAAATACGATCGACTTAGCAGTGGCTTCGATCGTAAACGGCAACGTTTCGACGCAAAGATCGTCAAAAGCAAACTGCGACTGCGGAAAGGGTGTCGCGCGGTTGAAGAGACAAAGCAAGTTGCCGCCAAAGAAGGTCAGGCCAGGGTCACCAAACACATGTGGCCACGGTGTCAAGCTAAAGCTCGGCAGGGTCTCGAATGCCGCCAAGGAACTTGGGGATGATAGTCGCATGGCGTTGGAAAAGGCCGTGTAAAACGAGGCAAGAGTGGGTGGCAGCTCGACAAATAAAAGGTCGACACAGCCAAACGGTCCCACAGCATTGAAGAACGCGCCGATTTGTTGGATAAAGTTGCCATTGGCGTCGGCGAGGCCCATCAATTTGGAATAATCGAAGCCCATGGCCGTCCGGAAATCATTGGTTGCGTCGCGGACAAGACTGAGGTTGAAGTCGGCGAGGGTGATCAAGTCATTGCGAAAGTTCCAGTACATGTTGACTGACGTCCACGGCCCCCACACATGATCCATGGCTTTGAGTGGCAGCATGTACTCGACATCGAGTACATTGCAAAGCACGACGCTTTCCGTGTGGCCCATTTGAACGTCGTTTTGCCACTGCAGTTGGTACCGCGTGACGTTGTATGTTTGGAGGAACGAGACTTCGTCGTCGACAGGTAGTTGGATCGCGTATGCGGGCCGATCTGCGAGCCACTGCCTCCCCTCGGCCGACGAGGCCACGGCCAGGCCAATCACTATGTCCCACGAGTTGTGGTAGACCTCGAGGAACGCCGCCCAGTCGACGTTGCGTGCGACGAATTCGAGATAGTTGGCCGCGTTGTCGGCGTATCGTTCGAGGCAACGACGGGCGCGGGCGTCCGAATGGGCAATATCCCACCGTTTGGCTAAGTCAACCCAGCAGTACTGGCCGTACGCCGACGATATCAAATGCGGCTCCGTGTTGCGCATCCCGACAATCGCATGGGGCAGCGACGTCATGTCAGAGTAGAGCACCCGTCGCGCATAATTGCTTTGAAACAACGTAGCCGCGGTCGAGATGTCGGCATAGCTCTTTGGAAGCGCCATGTCGGCCGCGAGGAGGTCGACGGCGCCATGTGCGATCGTTTGCAGCTGAACGTTGAGCAGATCAATCAAAATGACTTGGTAGCCCGTCGTGTTGTAGTGTGGCCAGTAGAGATCGTTGGTCATGGACGGGGCTAGCAACGTGCAGTACCAGAGACTGCAGGTCAGTGTGCCAACGAGGTAGGCAAGTCCTGCCACCAAGAGGACGTGGAAAGGTATCCAGTCGCACCGGAGTAATGCCACGAGGCGCGAGGGCAGCAAGGCATCATGGGGTCTGTGGGGAATATCCAAGGTAGCGGGGTAGACGGACATGTCAACTGCGTTGAACGTAGTGGGTCGTGCCCCGGTGGTGGTCGAGACTTGGCAAGGAACCGCCTGGCAAATCATGAAACGGGCTGAGCGTTGCAACGAAACGGCGGCGGCTGTAAGTTTATCCGGATACGGATATGGTTCCCTCCCCCGCCATGTGATTTCCTTGGCTTGGGTGTCATGCGAACGTTCATTCCTCGTCGCGCGTTCCCGTTTTGTCAGCGCCGCGCCATGTCTTCGTCCGCAACGCAACTCGTCCGCTTCCTCGACGCGTACGGCAACGAACGCATCGGCCAACAGCCGGTCGCGGGTACCCATCAGTCGCAGCTGATCGTCGGGAAGGACGCGCTCGGGTCCCGGCAACTCACGTCTCAGTTCGCCGAAGTCCGCCGCCTCCTCGCGCCGTTCGTACCCGTGCAAATCATCGGCATCGGTCTCAACTACCGCAACCACGCCAAGGAGACCAACATGCCCATTCCCAACTACCCCGTCGTCTTTTACAAGAACATTTTGTCCGTCGCCGATCCCGAAAGCGCTATCGTGCTCCCCAAGCGCGAGGGTGGCCACGTCGACTACGAGTGCGAGCTCGCCGTTGTGCTCAAGGCCCCATGCAAGGACGTATCGGTGCAAAACGCGCTCAAATACGTTGCGGGATACACGGTACGTCCATGTTTCTTGATCGCGAATGATGTGGACGATGGATTTAGTGCGCCAACGACGTCTCGGCCCGCCGCTGGCAAGGGAACCCGATGGGTGGCGGTCAATGGTGCCGCGCCAAGTCGTTCGACTCATTCACGCCCCTCGGACCTGTCCTCGTCACGCCCGATGTGATCCACGACCCCCAAAATCTCGCAATCGAAACGTACTTGAACGACGTGTGTGTCCAAAGCTCCAACACAAAGGACATGGTCTTCTCGGTCGCTGAGCTCATCAGCCAGCTTTCCCAAGACACAACGTTGCCCGCAGGCACGGTCATCCTCACGGGCACACCCGAAGGCGTCGGCTTCACGCGCAAGCCCCCGCTCTACTTGAAGCCAGGAGACAAGGTCGAGATCCGCATCCAAGACATTGGGTCGCTCGTCAACTACGTCGTTGGTGCCTCGTCGTTGTAAGCTGTGAATCGTAGCCGATTTTGATGATGGTACATGGCCTTTGTCGTCGCACGGCCGGGCGGGCGAACGAGATGTACCGAGCACAATCGACGAGGACGCACATCAACGTCACACGGGAGGCAAAGACCATGTGCCCAACATACAACGAGGCGGTGAAGGCATTTTTCAACACTACAGAGTCGGCTCTGCTTCTCAGGCATGACGCTCGGACCCAGAATTCAAGTTCACCCAAACTGTGATCCAAAAATTCTGACGATCGCAAAACATTCTCCAAGCAGAATGATGTGAGATGCAAAATCAACGAAATATATGCCATGCTTTGCCAGCAGGATGATCGCGAACTGGTCTAGAACCCCTCTCTCGGTGTCGTCTGTGCCGCATGGCGTGCAAGGCGGCTCGGCACCGCCAGCGACGACTTTGAATGTTGTACTTGCAATGCAGCGTGGCGTTCGCAGCCACGACCGCACAGCGTTGGGGCGCCAGCCCCTTCATGTGTTGGATTGGCTAAAACTCGACCAATCATAATCACGTGTGCAGCGAGAAGCAAGACAGGGAGAACACGTTGCTATGGATGTGCCGCGCGTCCTCTTGCCGCGGCCGTTCCCGTTCATGCCGCCACAAGTCGCTCCTGTACGAACACCTGCGCCAAAGCATCTTCCTCCCGACGAGAAGATTCAGCGGCGACGCGAGTACAATCGCGAGAAACAGCGGCTAGTCCGTGAGCGGGCCGAGCTTGCGCTGGCCGCGTTGCAGGACACGATCGAAGCCCTTGAGGCAGAGGTGGGTCGTCGTCGGCAGCAAGACAAGGCGCGGCGACGACGGGGCGACCACATGGAGAACACCGAGACGCTTCTGCCGTGGCGTGAGATCGCCGCCGCCATGGCCGAGGAAACAAGGGTCAGCAACGCCTCGAATCGAGCGCTGCAGGCAAACGTTGAGCGCATGCGACGTGTGGCAATCTCCATGTACACGTGGGTCTTTGGACATGTCATTCGTGTACGTCCGTGGTTGATCGCATTTCCATCGCTCACATCAAGCAGGCCGCGCCCGCCGAGAGCATGAGCTGCACGGCGCACCTGACGCGTACGTCCCTCGGCGCGGACCCCGCGTCGCGCCGACTGAGCTACGCATGGCTCACAGACCGACTCTACCACAACGTCGATCGGCTGCTCGATGGCCATGGGTTGCACTATCGTCCCGTCGTGGTGGATGAAGGCGACGCGATCGGTGACGTCATCGTTGAGTTTGACGACGACGACCTCATGATGCTGTCCACCCGCACACGACGGCATGTCCCCGCTACGTTTCATCATGTCTGCCGCGCCTATGACGCTTTGGCCATGCCGGGGGCCAAGGGGGATTTCATTTTGGCGGGGCGGACCCGTCTTTTGGAGGTATGTCGTCGTGTGTTGTCGCATGACGTGATCGTCGTCGTCTAGGACGTTGCTGGCGGGTCTGAGATTGTCTACTCGCGCGCCGTGTGGACACGCAACGAACGGCCGTGGATCGACAACAAAGTCTGGCGCACGTATCGGTCGGTCACGCGCGTCGTCGTCGTGAGTCAGACCATCCACGACGACGCCACGTTTCCCGTCACGGCGCTGCAGCGCCATCGCATCGGCATGTACGTTGTCAAACGAATGTCACGATGACACCCAGTTTGCTGTGCTAGCCTCGTCGTGGACCGCCTCGATGCGACGCGGACGTTGGTGCGTGAACTCAACCTGAACTCGCACGCATTCGACGCGGCCAACGGAGCGTTTGTGAGCTTGGACCAAGAAGGCTTGCAATATCACGCGGGGTTTTCCGACACGGACGACAGCGAGACCAAGAGGACGAAACTCAGGCGACGCATCACGATGGGCGGCGACAAGGAACGAGTGGGGCGACTCGTGCGTCTCGACGCAGCGCTGCATGCAACGTCGTGACAAAAAGCCTCGAAGGCACATGTGAAATGTGATGCCACCAACTGGGCGTGACGAGGCCACCAATGGGCGTGGGACGATCGCGCGCTAGTTTTTCGTCCACCAACCAACGACACACACAACCCCACACGTTCGGATGTCCAAGTTGTATTCAACAGTCGACTCGTTGTGAACAATATCGTTCTGGATATCTCAAGTAATGTTGGTGCCATGTCTGTCGTCCAGCCGAGTGGATGGATGTGTATGTGCCATGCAGGGCATCCCTGACAGCCAAGGCTCTCACGACTCGCTTCAATGAAACTGACTCGCCCCGTCCACCATCCGACAGTCGCTGCATCCTTCGAGTCACAACCCGACGACAGTCACAAGAGGACGACACGTTTTACTTGGGGCTCCACATGCCGAGGCGGGTGTCAAATTGCATGCGCAGGAATTTGTAGTATCGGACCAAGAGGTGGTGGTCGTGGCGCTTGGCGATTTCATCGACGAGGACGGCCACGAGTGGCCACACCAACAGGGCCAGCCAAAAGTACCATGGCACGTGCTGCACAAAGGCCCAAGTCGAGAGCGTGTCGACGCCCGTGGCCCCACCAGCACGGAGGACACTCACGCCAATCTACGACGCGTCATCGACTAAAATCCAAACAGGGTGTACCTACCTGGAGGAAAAAGAGGACGACGCAAGTCGCCATCCACGGCCGGTTGCGGAACGGCGACTCCATGAAGATGCTCTCGGATCGATACAGGTGCGTCATGCTGCTAAAGATACAAAACCAGCCCATGGCGAGGAGGAGAAAGGCTTCGGCGCGGTCCAAAGCGGCCATGATTGCGGGCGGGCGCGGGTGGAGATACATCTTTGGGCCTTGGGACGTAAAGAACCACCATGATTTGTCGGTTGGGCCGTCGGTGAATTGGAGCGAGAGGCCGAAAATGAATTGGAAAATCAAATTCACAAAGATCGCCGACGGAACGTAGCTACAACGACTTTGAGAGAGAGAGACAATCGAGTGTTGTACCGAAAGAGAAAATAGATCGAGAGACGGACGACGTCCTCTTGCCACGCTTCCGGCTCGTTCTTGCGCGGCGTCCGCGTCATAATGTGCTTGTCGGGGGGACTCGAGAGCAGCGAGAGACTGAGCGAAGGCACGACGACCCAGAGCAGCCAAAGGATGGAGAGGCACCCGAGCGACGCGACTTCAGGGAACGGAAGCACGTACGAAAAGAAGACGACGGTCGCAACATAGAGCTGCATCACAAAGATGTAGTGCACAAGTTGGACAAAATTGGTCAACATGTGTCGGCCAAGGCGGATGAGGTCGACGAGGATCATGGGCGACGCGCGCTTGTGGCCAAAGTTGCGCACCGTGAACGAGCACGTGAGCGTGTTGAGCATTTGGCTTAGCTCCATGTCGGCTTCTGAAAACACGGGCAAGTTGGTTCCCTAAGCGACGTGGCGTTTAATTCCCGCCTCGCAACGACGACGACGCGTACCTTGGGCAATTCCGTGTCAAACAACGTGTGCGGGTTCCCTTCAAACGCGACGGCAAGGTCGGCTTGGGAAAAGAGAGGCACGTTGCTCTCGCGTAGCGACGTGCCGACACCAAGCACCACTTCGTGGTATTCCTGGAAGATGGCAATCATTTCTTCAATCGTTTCAGGTGTGCTGTCCGTGTAGAGCGACACGAGCAGCGGGACGTTGTCGACTGTTTCCAAATGCCGGCGGATCGCGGCCGTGCCTACAACGAGTGTTGAGCAGCCGCGCGCGGCAGGTTGCACGCACCGTGGGGCAGCCGCGCTTTGACGTCCCAATCCGAATAATTCGACGTCATCCGGTGCGGGTCCGGCCCGTCCGAGTCGCGCAAGCTGATGGCACAGTTCCAGTCTGTTTCGATGCCCATTTTCTCCGCGAGCAGCTTGGACCGCCGCATGTTGCGCGGTGAAAAGTAGACAAACCGGATGCCGGATGCCGTCAAGTCTTCAATGAGTCCGACCATGCCTTTGCGCGGTTGGACGCCGCTGGCCACCATGCCCAAGAAGATTTGATCGTCTTGAATCTTCCATAGCTCTTCCTGTTCGTCCATGGGCCCGCCACCGGTCGACGACGTCGCATGTAGGCGTGATGAGCTCGCTACAACCAACACACATGACGCGCGGTCGTCATCGGGAGACGTACTGGGGGACTGCGCGATGGTGACGGCGGCGGCGGCCGACCCTTTGCCGTCGGTGGATCCGCCGCCAGATGACAAAATAGGCGAGACGACCAACGGCGTGTGGTGGGCCACCTTGTCGTCGCCGGCGCAATCTTCGACCAAAAAGACAGGTGGCAATTTCGTAAAGTCGTCGGCGCCGGCAAACAAGGCCGAGCATTTCTGCGCCACGGGCGCGTACGTCAAGGCAACGCAGTCGAGGTCTTCGACGCGCCACTGGTTGTACATGTCGAGGATCTCGCGCCGCTTTTCTTTGCTCAGGGGGCAGATGGATTTGCCGTCCCAATATTCCGAGCACTGCGACACCGCGAGCGACGGGTGGCCGCGGCTGAGCAGCTGGTGGCCATGCGACCGCTTGTCCAGGACGACAGTCGAGTAGAGATGGGTCTTGAGGTGGCCGCGGTACCGCGTGTCCTCTTGGCCTTGGTCGTGGTGGTCGCTCGTGTGTTCTTCGTGCGCGAGGCGCGGTGCGATCACATGAATACTCTGCCGTCGGTTGAAGTGGGCGAGATCGTCGACTCGGAACCCGATCGCCCTATCCAAACGTCATATCTCAGCATGAAAGCGCGGGTTGTGGTACTTAGCCAGATGGAGCAAATGGCGCGGGTACGGCAAGAGACGGACGTAGCCCGAGAGTTGTTGCAAGCAGTGGCCAAGGTCCCGGGATTGCATGTGTGGAGTCATGTCATAGTACTGCGGCGCCAGCGATTCATTGGACAAATACCGCAGGGTGTCAATATATTCCGTTTTCGGATCTTCACAATCGTTCAATAGAATTGAGAGCCCCAGGGGTTTCAAGCTAGGGAGGTGGACGCGCCACTTGGGGTCTTCAAACTTTTCGCCTAATTTGAATGGGAAAATTTGCACCAATCACGGTCGAGATGCAAACCGGTCGTGCAGTGGGCTTCGGGCAAGAGATCCAGGACGGTGTGGGTGTCCTCGGTGAGGAGAAAAATTTCTTCCGTGCATGGCGAGTCTTCGCAGAGCACGTCGTCGTCAAAGCAGCAGAGCATGGTGGTGCTGCCCAGTCGTTCGAGCAGACGGACGCTAGCACAAACACTCATCAAAATGTGGACGACGCACGATGACAGACCCCGAATATGGAATCATGAGTTTGCTCTTCTTGCCATTGTGGTACCGGGTCCGGTGTGCGTCGGCGCAATCCATGAATCGAAACTGCAACGTCATCCAAAAGTAGTACCTAATTCGTCCTGTCTCGTCGCATATATCAATATCTCCAAGCACCGTACCACGACCGCTCAACCGCAAACGTCCGCTGCGTCTTGCGCATGCGCGACTGCTCGCGCTCTTCGACGTCGTAGACATCCATGTCGTCTTCTTCCGTCGGCGTCAAACACACTTCGCTCTCGCTTTCCAAGATGGCTTCAAACGCCGTGAGCAAATGCGACGTCGCGCACGCTTCGCCCATGCACCAAACAAACGGCGTGTGGAGCGAGACAAAGCAAAGCATCAAGTCGGCCGACGCTACGTCCATGAGAGAGTCAGTCCGACGACAAGGCAAAATGACAAACAGACCAAGACAGGCATGGTTGACGATGTGATGGACGGGTTCGGGCAGGAGCAACCCGCGGGCCGCAATCGACGCAAGGACAATCCCGCCAAAGACGACGCAAATGACAGACGCGAGGTACTTGCTTCCATCCTGGAGGATTTGAATCGCGGTCGCGGGGCGCTCGACATTGCAGACCGAGTTGAAGATGTCTTGGACGACGGGCGTCTCCTCCATCGTGTACACATGCATGTCGCCGCAGAGGGAGAGGACGAGGTCGGGCTGAAACGTCATGTTGGCGCGCGCCGTGTCGTGCGGCAAGTCGGACGAGGGAATCTTTTCGCCGCGCGCATAGACAATGTCGCCGTCGCGGCGGCGGACGCGGCCCGGCGCGACGTCGCCGCTCATGAGCGCCACCACGTCGCCTTCGACGAGGAGGTTCATGGGCACGGATTGCCACTTGAGATCACGGTAGCATGCCACGCAGCACGACGACGGCGCGAGGATGCTGCTGTCGCGCTTGAGTGGGCGGGGGCCGGGCGACTGCGGCGACGGGGGTTTGCAGAGGACCTTGACGGCATAGTGAACCCGCTCAGAGACTTCCCGTGCCTCGCGTCGGTAGAGAAGCATGTTGAGGATGCCGTTGAAGATCGCTGCGAGGAAGAGGACGATACTTTCGACGAGATCCATGAAATGTGACGGCTCCTTCGTGTCCAAGATGCGGTGCTCGCGCCACCCAAACTCGGACATGCGGATCGTCGCGCACAAGAAGAGGATCCACATGGGTGTGTCCACGAAGCCAAACCACAGGTTCGGGTGCGCGCGCTGCTTTTGCTGCTGCAGTTGTCGATCCACGGCGTCCACTAGCGCTTGGCGGGCTTGGAGCGTTGTGAGCCCGAGGTGCAGTTGGTGCTTGAGCGAGCTCGAGCTCGGGGCGATCGGCGGCTTCGCGGGGGAATCTCCCTGTCCTTCGGATCGCCACAATGATGAGAGGTTGTCACGCAGACGGAGCGATCCGGGGGGCTTCTCCAAGAGCGGCGTTGTCTCGCCCGCCATCGTCTTGGCGCAATGTCGATATCACAAATTCTGGCTGCGTATCTATACGATATAACAGTGCCTTGTTCGATATAGTACGCACTAATATAATCAAAATCATATATTGTATCTACAAGTTTATTATATGTAAGAGGGTTTTATTTTGAGAATACTGGACTTTCCCATTTATGATTGGTTGTTTACAAACCAATCGTTGGGGCGATTTTGAAATTCACTTGTTTCATTGGATAAAAAGATTCTTGATTGAGCCAATCAAACACTTGAATCCCAGTGCGAAGTTCATTCTGAGAGATATAAGTGTATTGGATTAGGTTCTTCTAGAGGTGGCACTACAGCAATAATCCCTCACATGTGTCTACCTGCGCTGGTCTTGCTCGAGGAAGTCATCGTCCTTCTTGGAGAGGCCCATGAGTGACTGCAGCGAGCTCAGCTGGGCTTCCAGCTGCAACTCCCGCGCGACGCTCTCGCCCAGCAGTTGCTCTAAATATTTCACGCGCCCCTTGTCTGGCAAGATCGTAATGCCTTCTCGGATCGTGTTGGCCTTGATGCGCTCACGCGCCCGGGACGCTGCCTGTGCCGAGTAGTCGCTCAACGTTTGCTTGAGCTCGGCCGCTTGCTGGTGGCTCTGCGCCGCCTTGCTCGCCTGAGACGAATGATGATGGTGGTGGTGGCTGCTATGTGGTGGCTGGTGTCGGCTCTGGTGGCCCTCCTGCTCGGCCACTTCCTTGTGCGGCGAGAGCGACATTTGCATCGATGGGGTCTGCTGGAGCGACTTGCGGCGCGTCGTGGTTTGACGCATCGGGTAATCGTCGTCGTCGTTTTCACTCAACGAGGATGCGTCCGAGTGGTATGAGCTGTCGACGCGTTCGTGGGTCACGGGCAGCGACAAATGGTTTTCCTCGAGCCGGTACTCGTCGAGCGGCGGGTGTGAAATCGGAATGTCCGTCATCTACAACGTGATATAGACGCCACCCAGCGTTGGCTGTGTGTACCTTGGAGAGCGGGTCGAGCGATTCGACGTACGCAGGGTGCATTTCGGGGTCCCACCGGAAAAAGAGGCCTTCCCACAACACGACGCGCTTCAAATTGGCGCGCGGAAAGAGAACGCGTGTCGTGCGCTGGTACAGCGTGTTGGTATACGCCGCCGGTTGTTCGAGCACGGGCGCCCAGACGCTCTCGGTCTTTTCCCAAATCACGCTCTTGACACGTTCTTGCTCCGAGTTGTAGAGGAATGTGCCGTACAAGCCTGAGAAGAGCGCGTCGACAATGTGGAGCAAGAACGCTTCGTTAAACTCAAACCCGGTCGGGAATTGCCGCGTCATTTGCCACACCGAATCGAGGAATTGAAGCATCACGGGCGACCTACCCCCCGTCAAATCAAATAAAACAAGAGACGCACCGTTCGTTGGGCTGGTCGGCCGCGTCCTTGCCGACGCCGACGCGGTCGTGAAACTTGTGGCCAAATGAACACCACTCTTTTTCAATCAAGCCCGCAAACCCGCGGATCGTGCGGTAGTGGGGATCGAGGATCAGTTCGGCGATGCCGCACAATTGCGGCGTTCGGTCCCACCCGTCCGAGCAGTGGACCAATACCGACGCGCCTTCGTCGTGCAAAATTTGCGCAACGCGGCACCCGCCAGAGAGAATCTTCATCACATGCTTGAGCCACCGAGTTTCTACACATGCCACAAAAAACGGTCAAGGACCACGAAAGGGAAAGGTGAGGAACGTACCATGCAGCGCGCTGTGAAAACCCTTGTGGCCGTCGTCGACAACGCTCGGTTGGACGAGGTTCTGCAATAGCTCGATCGAGTCGCGCATCTTGTGGATGTTGGCAATGCCGAGGTACTCGACGACAGCGTTGTCATAATGCGCGCCGTTTTCAACACCCTTGCCCTTGAAGCGGTTGCCCTGCGTCGCGATGGCCTTGCGCGCGTCGACAATGTGGAGCGGCGGTGCGACGTTGCCGCTGTTCTTGTTGGCGCTGTCGCGGTAGCACTTGAGCAGGATGCGATCGGCTTCGCAACGCTTGGACTGGAGGCCATAGTTGGGCTGGCTCGACCGCGCGAGGACGCACTTGTTGTCGGGGTGGCGCCACACAACGATGGGGAGGCGGCCGCGCGACCGGAAGCGCGCCGACTGGACGAGTTGGTCTTCCGTCATGAGCGTGGGCACGACCATTAGCTGCGGGTACGTGGCGCTGAAGCGGCATTTCGGGTTTTTGAGGAGGCGCCACGTGATCTGGGTCGGGTCGACCGGGTCTTCGTCAGTCAAAAAGCCGAGCCGTTGGTATTCCTTCATGGGGCTAAAGATGAGCCACCCGTTCATGTCGTCGGACGCAGGCACAAGGCCTGCGTCAACCTTGGCGGCTTTGTAGTGGAAGGCAAAGAGCTGGGGAATGGCAATCTGCGGGCGCATCTTGGACATGAGGACCTGGAGCCACCGGACATCGGGGGTCGTGGGCGGCGCGTCGTAATAGTTTTTGTGGGTGTAGGCATCGTGCATGGCGAGGCAGATCTTGCGCAGGTCCTTGCACGGGAGGACGAGTTTGAGGCCGTCGCGGTGGATCGGGAGGAGCGCCGCGAGCGGCACTTCAAACGAGCCGTACCGCGCCGACGTGTCGTACGGCATGAACGCGATCCGGTAGTTAGTGATTTTCATCACGCCTTGGACGGCGCGTTCCTTTTGGGAGATCACAACCATATTGGTCACGCGCTGGACATGCTCGACGACGTGTTCGCCTTCGAGGAGCGCGAGTTCGAGGTCGGGGTCTTGGACGGGGAAGCTGTTGTGGCTGCATTCCATCAACCACTGGTCCAAGTCTTCAAAGCTGTCGCTGCTCTCGGCCGCAGCCGCGCTCCCGCTGCGCTCCATGCCGACACTGCCGCTACCGCCGCCGCCGGTCGCCGACGCCGATTTTTTCGGCGTCTTGTACATGACTTTGCCTTGCTCGAGCGCTTCCATGAACCGATCGCGGTCGTCGGCGCCAAAAAAAGTAATCTTGCGGTTGATCGGCGCGGCGGCCGACCCCTTCTCGATGCGAAGATGGAGCCCAAATTTTTGGTACGGCTTGGCGTTCACGGCCGCGCACGAGAATTCCTCCTTCTCGTTCGGATTTGTCGGCGTCAGGAACGAGAGCATGCGGCGGTTCGTGTCGATCTGCACGAGCACACTCGACTTCTTGCTCATCTGGTCGAGGATGTTGTCGGCCTTCTTGACCGTGAACGTGTACACGGCGTCGCTCGCTTTAGACGGCGGCGGCGCGCCATTGGACGAGAGCGAACTGTTGCTGAGTCCTTTGATGCCAAAAATCGGTTGACTCGCCATCTTGCGCAGGTGCGGCGTCGGCGCCTCCGTCGACTCCATCGAGCCCGTGTCGGTCGAGACGGACGAGCGCGAGAACGATTCGCCGTCGCTCCGGGGGATCTCAAACCCCATGCTGTAGCTGTGTGCGGGGGCCGGGGCGGCAAACTTGAGGCGCGGGAGGGGCGGCGTCGGCGACCCGGACGGGGCCGGCGCAGCGACCGGCTTGTGCAGCTCGCCGAGGTAGTCTGGGACGCAGTAGTTCGCGTACGACGAGGCGGCGGCGGCTTCGTCGAACCCTGTGGACGAGTTCGTCGTCTTTGCTTTGTTGTTGATGTTCATCATGTTGGACGCGTCGAGCGTCGCTCGCGCGGCCTTGAGCACGCTCTGTTCGGCCTGGAGCAGTTTCTCCATGGTTGAGCTGTCGAATGTACTCTGGCGCTCAAACTGTATCCGCTCCTGTTCGTCAATGTCTTCGATGGACGGGATCTTCATGGATGTCATCTCGGATGATCAAGAAGAAAGCAAGAGGAAGGTTGAGTCCGGGCGGCGGGCGGGCGGCGGCGCGGGGTCCTCGTTCTCTCTTCCCGACGTGAGTAACTCGTACACTGTCTCGACTATTCAGTGTCCTAAAAACAGAGGGCCATACAAATTTCAAGTCACACGACCCTGTTTCACAACCCACCAATCACAGACTGCCCCCAATTCCCCCTCAACCAATCAAACCCGCGCAATTTGTTGTGATTTCGACTTTAAACACTGCGAAAGTCCGACTTCTTCCCGTCGACGCAATACGGACAGCTCTCATGAGGCACAAACGCCGCCGAGGTCTGCTCCGCGGCCGTCAGCGGGCTCCGGCACGCAAAGCACATGCCAATGTGCTCGGCCTTCTTCAGCGCCGGCGTCAGCGCCACGCGGTCGTCGTAGATGTAGCAATCGCCGCGGTAATGCGCGCCACCGCATTTCTCAAAATAATTCAGGATGCCGCCGTCCAGCTGGTACACGCGGCTGTATCCTTCATGTTGGAGCGCATACGCGGCCTTCTCGCAACGGACGCCGCCCGTGCAGAACATGACGATCGGTTTGTCCTTCGGCACGTCCTTCAACTGTTCCTTGGCCTCGGCAGGAAAGACGCGGAAGCTCTTGATGTTGAGGTCAACTGCTTTCTCAAACGTGCCCAAGCGCACTTCGTAGTCGTTCCTACGATGAACCTTGAGATGCATGCTCTTGATTGGGCTCTACGAAGCAAGAGGGGGCATACCGCGTATCGAGGACAACCATGTCCTTGTCTTCGTCGAGCCACGTTTTGAACTCTTCCGGCGCGATGTGCGTGGCCAACCCGTCGGCCGCGGGGTTGACGTTGTCCATGCCCATGGAGATGACCTCCTTTTTGATTCGGACAAGGAACTTGCGCAGCGTCGGCGCGTCCGTGTACGAGTCCTTGTACGTGATGGGACATAGATGCGCGTGCACATCATTGGCGAGAAATGACTGCATGGTGGCGACGGCGTCCGCGGGGCCACTCAGGCGGATGTTCATGCCTTCGGTCGTAATGACGATCGTTCCATAAAGCTCGGGCGAGAGCGCGGCGGCGGCGTCAAGGATCTTCTGCTTGAGCGCGGGCAGGTCCGCCTCGGGGAGCACACCAAACTTGTACGCCGACGAGTTGGTGAACATCTCACAAACGCAAATTTGAAATCCTGGGCGACGATTGGCGGACCCATTCCTCCATTGTGATTGGCTTGTTTAAACCATCGGATTTTCACCTGCTGTAAACTGATGGCAATCAAATCACGGCCTGCTGGCACCAATATGACTTGTTTCTTGCGTTTCTCCATGCAATGCAAGGTTGAACATGCTGATGATGGGGCGAGCCGATGGTTTGTCGCACCCTCTGGCAGCGTCGGACGATTGCACGCACAGCGGCGCCAAGCGTGAGCTAGCGCCAAGCAGTCACGCCAGCGTCGAGTCCATCAAGGGGCGCCCCTCGTACTTCGCGCGCGCACACACGCGGTACTCACATGCCCTGGGGTCTGCAACTCGGGATCATGGTCGCGGCAATACGTGGCACAAAGTTGAAGTTGGCTCGATTGAGTTGTCGCGGCGGCACAAATCCACGGCACAGCCCAGGGTAACAGCATGGCAGCCAAAGTCTCATGGTCGGATGAAGAAGGCTCGGGTGACAAAAAACGGAAGCTACTTAACCTGGTCCGTCGACTCCATGCCGCCGCGCCGACTGGACGGCTCGCGGGGGCGCTGCTCCTGCCACTGCCTCACAAAGGGACGTTGCTCTCGGCAAGATCGCGGCAAAAAACGCCCAAGAGTCGCGACTCTCGATGGCGTGCCAAGGTCGCAGTCCCCTCACTCGTGTTGGTCGCGGCGGAGACGACGCGATGAATATTCTCATTCGCGACGGATTCTCCGTCCAAATCCGCACGTCAGACACAACGGAAGGTACATACGCCACCAGTTGGGAAAAACTAGCACGCGGGATGACAGCACGGGACAAACCCAAAGATAGTGCCCAACGGCAAGATACCCCACGGCTACGCCTCATCTAAATGCGATTCAGACAATCACGGTTGACACCTGAACTCGATTAAATGTCAGTCGTCTTATACACGTATTATACACAAAATCCGAGGTTGTTGTAGTAACGCTTATACAAGATCAGTTTAATCGATCGAGAAAAAACGCCTAGAAAGGATTCGATTTCGACAACGACATATCACCTATACAAAAATCAAGACCATGAAACCGCACCGCCGTCAAGCTCCCCGTCGCTCCGCCGCCGTCCCTTGAAGCGCGACGTGGGGAGAATGGCACAGCCCCGTCCCTTTTCAACGGACACGAGACAAACGCTGAGTGTCGTGGCATTGCCAAGCGTCTCTCGGCATGTGGTCGACCCGTATAGAGTTTATCCCAATGGGACAAACGAACCCAAACTGCCACGAGCAACGTGGACTCTGACGTCAGAAAACGACTGGGCCGGAAGACATGTTAAATCCATAATATATGGCCACTTTAACCCCAAGTAATCTGGTCGTCGGTCATTTGTTCATGTTACATCGGGATAAAGTACCAGGTGATCCCTGAACGGAACTGTCGCCCCTCCGTCGTCCCAACTTCCGAAAGATAAAGGTTGCACGCCTGATCACACCACGTAACGAACGGAGAGCCTTCCGTTGAAGCCAAAGTACCACCGCCGCCGCGAGCCGCGCCTGAGCCGATCTCGTCATTCTCAATCTGTCTCCCACACACACATCTCATGGAGCGATACACAACCGCCCGCGTGCTCTTTGACGCGCCCTACGGCAGCGTCAGCCTCTGCCACGACGCGAACCAAACGAAATGTGTTGTCAAGTGCGTCAGCTTGGCCCAGCGCGGCCAGTCGGCGCAGCGCCACCGCGCCGCCGAGGACATAGTGCGCGAAATCGAAGTCACAGACTTCTTGAACGCCAACGGCGGCCACCCCAACATTGTGCAGATGCAGCACCACTTCACCCAGGACGGCTGCAGCCACCTCGTGCTCGAGTACTGCAACCAAGGCGACCTCCTCACGGTGCAGCAACTCGAGCCCTCGGGGCGCTTTGACCTCCCGCGCGGCCTCGCCTTCTTCCGCGACATTGTGCTCGGCCTCCAGTTCATGCACAAACACAACCTCGCGCACCGCGACCTTTCGCTCGAAAACATCTTTGTCAAGGACGGGCGGTGCAAGATTGGCGACTTTGGCTTGACAGTGGACGCGACCGCCGCCCGGACCGATTCCGTCGGGAAGCTCATGTACATGGCACCCGAAGTCGTCGACGGGAGTGCGCGATACGACCCCAAGGCCGCCGACATTTGGTCGCTTGGTGTCGTCCTCTTTGTCATGCTCACGGGCGTCCCGCTCTTTGAAGTCGCGTCAACCAAGGACAAACTCTTCCGTGCCGTGGCGCGCCAAGGCCTGCAGCCTGTGCTGCTCATCTGCCGGAAGAAGGGCTTCCTCTCGCCCGAAGTCGCCGACCTCCTCGAGAAGATGTTGGCGATCAACCCCGACGACCGGCTCTTCGTCGAAGACATTCTCGAGCATGACGCCATGCAAGTGTAGACGGACGACGACGCTGGGGCCGCCGCAGTATTTATTAGACCACCACCTTATTAGAGACCACTTCCCAATAGAACACACCATTTTGTACCCTGCACGGTCGAGCGACATGCATGAACGAGATACACCATGTTTGCGTGCATGTTGAAGTCGGTCGAAACCTCCATCATCATGATGGAGGGCCTGACGAGTTCAACCTTCTATTTTTGTGGCGCCAGAGGCCGACCAGGTTGCTGCGCTTCTTCTCTCAGGTCTATTGACGTAGAACCAAAGCACATGCCTTGATAATAAGCCTCAGAATTAAGCCTCAGCCTCGCGTCTGATCGCATGATTCAGATTTGCTGGCAAGCGCAACGACGACGACGAGTCCACAGCTTCAACCGGAAAACTCAGAACGCGATATCTTTGGCTTCTGTTCTGGGTTTTCTGGTGGGCACGGTTTTGTGGACAGACATCTCGCCACCCCTGTGTGCTGCACAACCTCGGATTAGTTGACTCATGGCTTCGGACCACATATGTGGACTGCCATTTCGTTGGTTCTATTAAATACCGCCTCATGCCGCTTGTGGCGACGCTAGCGGTGCACGTCGACTCCCATCGCTGCTGCTTCGTTGAATGTGCTGGCTCGCGTCAGCGGGGCTGTAGCCGAGGACCACACTCGCGGGCTCATCGAGGCGCCGCCGCGCGGCAAAATACTTGTCGAGAATCGCTCGGATTTCCTCCAGCTTTTGGCCATCCTTGTTGGTCGTCTCGTCTTGCTTGTCGTCGACGGGGTCGTTGTTGCTCTTGTCGAACGCGTTGGTCTTGGTTTCCGCCTCCTCGAGGTGGTCGACCATGAACACGAGCGCTTCTTCTAGCATTGCTTGCTTCTTCAACACGGCCGCCTTCCACGCATCCACGCTCGCACTCGTCTCGGCCCGCAGCGCTTGCTTTTCAAACTCCAAATGCTGCATCGCCGACCGCTTCAATTCGCGGTGCGCTTCCGTCACCACGTGGTCCAATTCTGCCTTGGCTTTGGCCGGGGATGCTTTCGAGAGCATGCCATGCGTCCACCCACGGAAGCTTTGCATCTCGCGGTCGAGGCGCATCTGCATGACTTGGGCTTGGAGCGCGTCGATCTCGGCGGCCTGCGACCCGATGGTCAAATTGGCTTCGGTCAACTGCGTCAGGAGCAGTTGGTTCTTCACGGCCATGTCTTGCACGACCAGCGCCATTTGCATTTCGCGCTGCGTCCGCGGCGGGATGACGACGCGCGTGGGCGACGAGGCCTTGTCGGCGCTTGATGGCGCCACCAGCATGTCGGCCACGGACCGCGGCGGGCCGCGATAAAACTGGAGCAAGACAAACTCGGACGCGACAATCTTTGCTTGGACTTGGGGAAGCGAGTGCACGCGGTCGCCGTCGATCGCGAGGAGGACATCGCCGGGCTGGATCGCATTAGACGCTTCGGCGGGCCCAATGTCGCCCGCGTGGAGCCGACGGAACGATGTGACGACGAGCGATTCCTGGGTTAGTTCGTCCATGGCGAGGCAAAAGCCAAGGCCATTGGCATCTTTCTGGAGGAGCACGTCAAACGTGCCCGTGCGCGGCGGCGTCGACGGCAGCGCGGCGGGGGACGCGAGATGGCACGCGAACGACGAGGGAGCTGTCGCCGACCGCGTGGACGAGAGGGGCGACGACGACTCCAAGGGCTTAAACTCGGGTGTGAGGAGATGGGTCGCGTCGTCGTGGTGGTCCACTTCTTTGTACGAATACGTCGATGCCGAGACGCGATTGCTGCTGCTGGTCGATGTCCACGTGTTGAGACTCCGAAGCAAGCGGCTTGGCAAGAGCGCGGCGCTGGTCGATGTGGACGACATGGAGAGCTGCTTCATTGTGTGTGAGTGTTGAGGGGAGGTCAGAGATGGGCGACGCCACGGGGCGAAACGACCGTGAAACGACAAACATTCGATCTTCGAAGGCTATACCCACGACTCTCCCATCAAGTGTGGCGAATCTTACGCCGGCCCAAGACACAACCCCCGCCCCGACAAAGGTTTCCAACTCATTTGGCGCGAGTGTGAGTTGACAAGCCATCAACATTATTCACAGTGTGTTGTCAGCGACATGCTGATCACTTCCAAGTCTTGATCACGGGCTGAGAAGCGCCACAACTGTGCGGTGTAACACCTCCATCCAGGTTTAAATGATCGTTTTGACAGTGAGAAACTCTGAAGTGCAATTTTGGATCTTCATCAAAATAATTGCCAAATTTGACAATATAACGCTAAATTACGCAACATTTTGAGATACTCCCGAAATAATATTCACTGTGAAAATGAATATATCATGATGCGTAAAATATATGAAAGGTAACTGACGTACAGGCCCACCGCCTTGGAGCTTGCCCACATGCGCTTACGCACGTCACCGCACGTATTTAGGTATCAACTTCTCAATCTTTCGTCCTGAATACAGCGCTCTTGCTGCTACAGGTAGGGAACACAACATCTTCAATGCTGGTGAGTGCTGTTGCGAGTTTTCAGGAGTGAATGTAAATTTAGAATGTAGGTATTATCTTCAGTAAACTATTCAGTTGATTATTGAAAAAATTGAGCCTTCCTGCTCGAATATTTCGGCAAAATAGACACCAAAATGATGCCCAATTGAAGCGGAATTGTTTTGACATTTACCAGAATAAATATATTGACTTGAAATTTTAATGAGTGACCATGTCAACCCTCCTAAAACACGCGCAGTGTATTCAATGTCGTGAGCAAATCCCACTTGGTCTCACAATGATGCCCAAAATCACGTTGAAGAATGTAAGTCGTTTTCCCTTCCATTAAATATAACCCTGGCAATACATGACAACCATTTATTATATTGAAAAGGTTTATAAGGAAAGGACAATAAGACTAGAAATTATTGTTTGCCAATCAGAGTACAGATTTCCCTCGCGATAGCGAACCCCTGATAAATATAAAATGTTGCAGGTATTAGTGATGTACAAGTATAAATTTAGGAAGTATACTTCCATGGGTAGCGCGATCTGTGGCAGAATATGAAGCACAATCTTCTCGGCTGACGAAGGCGTGGCGATAGCTCAATGGTAGAGCGTCGGGATAGAACCCCGAAGGTCGCTGGTTCGAATCCAGCTCGTCGCAATTTAAGTGGAAAAGAGCTGGAATGCTATATTATCAAACCTTTAAGTGGGCAACGTCGAGATTTCGAATCTGCGGGGCCAATCCGATAAACATGTGTCCTGGTTTGCCGCCACGTGGGGTGCCTATCGCTTTAAATTCGAGACGTGACATGTCATACATAAAATGTCAATACCTGTATTGTCATAAATTGTAAAAACACTCAACAGCACGCCCTTCTGTTCGATTGTCAACCTCAGCCTTGTCGACGGAGATGGCATGTTTGATGTTCAAAAGCAATGTATCACCATGTGTCAGACCAATCCTCCAATCAAAATTTGAAATTTGAAATACCTCTTGTAATTAATTTTCTTCATTTTGGGTATAGAAATATAAAGTTCGACGAGATATAGAATTTAAGTGGGTTCGTTTTCGCGAGGGAAATCTGAACTTGCATGAATAAATAACCCCATCAATAAAGACGTAAAAACTGTATAAATTGATGATACCGTGGAGATCTTGCGAACGCATCGACATCGCGAGTCATTGCGATATTTGTTTCGAAGCGTGAACAAGCAAACGAATTGGCGAGCATGAGCATGTACAGTTGCTAAACTTAAGAGGACGTGAAGGTATTTTGTGGGACCATGATCGTTTGCGAATTCCCAATCCGTGGCCAGTACCTTCAAATAGCTGAATTGGAAATACCTCGATGACACGACTGCTTCATGCAAGAAAATCAATTTCCGCCAACTGTCGAGTTGTTCCGTTGATTTATGACATTAGCAAAATGGTAATTGATGAACCTCATTAATTTGCACGCAATCAGCTACCAAGAAAACTACGTTGAACACTTCAAATTAAACAACAATAACTCATCGTGGCGCAATCATTGGCATTGGATGAAATCTAACACTGATTTGGAATTCGGGAATGATATTGGTCGCACATCATACTTCACGTCCCCTTCAATTTTGCAAGATCACATGCTCATGCCAGAGAAAATCAAATGGAGCATTATTACGCCATCAGTTGAATTGGTCCCTTGGTATCATTGCAGCATTGGAACTTTAGGACGGTAATTTATGTACCTCATGAATTATCACTCAATCAACTGAACGATGAACGACAAGGCGAACACTTCAAATCAGCAAGTACCAAGAATGGTGAGTCGAACACTTCAAATTAATTCAAACAGTACCTCTTTGTGGCGTCAACCCTTACATTAGTTTCATGTCAAAAGTCTGATAGATAGTCACATCGCCACGACATAGGACAAAAGTCAGACTGTATTATTTATTGATCAAACTTGCAAGGAAAGGAAGGATACTCATGCCAGACAACCTCACTGGAAGATCAGCAAAATGAGGGAATTTATGCACCGAAAACAATTGTTATTGTCCTCTTTTTAATTGCTTCTTCGTCCCTTTAGGACACATATTATGTACTAGTACCGTGTTATGTTGTTATTTGAAGTAAAGTAAATGTTTGCGCAACGCAATACATGCACTTGAAATGGTTTGATGGCGGCGTTGGATTTGAACTTTTGTCCTTTCGACAATCCAATTTATTCGTTAATTTTGTCCAATCAAAAAAAATGCCGGAAGTTTTTGTCCGGGTAAACAAAAATCTCACACCCGTGCGTTCACGTTTCAGGCTGCAAACATCCCTGTGTCGATACTGAAAGATGCAGATCTTTATGACCATGCCAATTTGATTCCGAAACAATGTAACGAGAATTCAAAGGAGATAGGGAAACTGTACAAGACAAGAAGCGTTGAATTTGGAGTTAACAAGAGCAATCGATGAGCACGAAATATTCACACCATACTAATATGCAGAAAATAAAATAATGGCCCATTTGGTTAAAAAGCCTGTCCGCCGCGTCAAGGCAGAGCCATTTTGGACAGGTAAATGTACAGATCAGTAACAAGCAAGCTTGTTTCGATCCAAATATACAAAATGTAAAATACCTCCCAAAGCGTTGGCCTCTTCAACCCATCACACACACCCCGTTGTCCGCTAAACTGAAACTAGCTGCCGATGATTCGGAAGAAACAAACACGGCGACGTCGGCTAAAACGCGAGGCTGGAGGGGCGACAGGTGCGATGCAAGACCCTAACGTTGCCCTCTCGATTGTTTGCTTCCATGCTCACGGTGACGAAAATGACTGTGTCAAGGACTTGTTTTGAAACGTGTGTCGACTTGCTTCCGAAAATGGACCAGGCACGCTTGAACGCTCCAACATTGTGATTGCCATTCGAGAAAAACCATTGCGAAACCTGGCGCTTGGCGGTCCAAGAAATATGCACGTCACGTCTTGTTCTTTCGGCAATTCCCGCTCGCATCAATTCTTCCAAATCGGCTACCTCAATAATGGACATGCTCAGATGTGATGGCACAACTTTTCATGATCCACGTCGTTGAATTGTGGCTCGACTTGCTTCTTTTTTCTGGTTGTTTCCCTTCCGGGCGTTTGCTACCTCTTGGTCGAACACAACACATCGCTGCTCGTCCAACTGCTTTGCACTCATGTTGCGTTCAATCAATGACGTCTTCAGGATATTGACGATCGAAGGGGACGATCGAAGGGAGATATGCGGGCGGGTGGGAAAAAGTTAGAGAGTGAGAGGCAGTGGTGCAATGAGGTCAAGTTGTTGGAGTGGCGCCAACCATGCAGACGAAAAACGCAGGAGAAAAGACCTAGAGTCCATGGAATGATGTTGCACGACGGAACAAGGCATGGGCCAAAGACAAGGGACAGATGCATGGTAGTTGGGCTTGATACGGTTATAATTCAGTCGCAGGGGTGTGTGTGATGGGTGATGGTGACCGCGGCGACCTAGGGAAGACAAACCAAAAGGGGAAATGGGAGTTGGTTGGGTCGTTTCGTGCACCCTTGGCGGTTGAGTTGCGTGTCTTCGAAACGGTCTCTGATTGGACAAATCGATCGTCAAACAACATTTCCTTCGAATTTCAGATATATCCCTCTTTCATTGGCCATTTTAACCCTACCCCTTTTTCTTGCCAGATGTCGATTTTGCATACTTTAAACAAGGTAAATTATCTGATCCGACAAGATTTGATTCTTAAAATGAATAATCGAACTTTTGAAAATCGAAGTTGTTCCTGAATTTTTCAAGCATCGTCAACACAAGTTGACAACGCCCCACGAAGAGCGAGCTCCCAAGAGGCCTTCAGAACGAATCCAGGAGACAGTAGCGTACATTGAAATGAAAGATGTAATATGTATTTGATGATTTCGGATTGCATCAGCAGCATAGATCGAAACGTGACTGTGACTGGATTCAAAGCCAGCACACACGTCCCGTGAATTCCACCTCGCACAAGTATGATTGATATACAGTGGAACAAGGTCGAAGGCTCAAAAGCTTTGATCATGATTTGAGGTCTGGTCATGACTCGTGTGTTTTGTGTGACTCGAAGATTCTGTAACGGATTTTTGTTGGGGGGAAATTGATGCTGGAAGATCGCATCTTTTGCTCCATGTTGAGTGACCGGGTTCTGACGTTATGTATCATGGGCGGCTTCGCAGGAGTTGCTATGCTTTGTTTCGGGACTTGGTGGTACACATGGAATCATGCAAAGCCACAACCAGCGGCAAAATCATCGACCATACTGTGTTCCTCGATTGAGGCAGCAGATATTCACACGCCCATGTTGTACAAAAATAAAGTACTTCAGTCCATTAAGTGGGCCCACGGCAACTTGAGCCGAATATCTGAAGAAATTGAGCAGTCAGATGCGAACAGTCCCGCAGCTGAGACCAACCATGTTATCATGCATATCGAGGACGATACAGCTTCTACAGCTTCTGATATTTCTCACACAGGTAGGCTTTGTCGCTATTTTCAACGAATTAAAATGTACATTAGACTATGCCGCAATGACTGATTGCACATCGCCTTGCTAGTGTTGATGCCCTCAAATATATTAAATGGTTATTCCTTTGCTCGGTCATCACATAAGTATCGTTGAATGAAAGTTGATGTTTTTACAGGCCAATCCATAAATGGATCAGGCAGTTGAAATCCAGCCAGGGCAATAATTGCTTCGCAAAATTCAACATAAACCATTTCCATATCGTCTTCATGAGAGGCTCCTTCTTGCACATTTCGAAATAGATCATGAGCGGACTCATATGTGAAACGGGGTGAAAGAAGCTTAAATTCCTGTAATTTATTAAATCTTTGACTTGTCCAGCCGATTTGCCTTACCTTCACGAACGAAATCCAATCACGAAGTTTGAAGTGCATGACTCCCTTTTCTTTGGATTTTGGCTTCACTGCATGCCGCTTAAATATTCCAGTCAGGAGAGCTTTAAATTCACCAAGGACCGACTAAGTGAGTGCAATAAATCTATCATTCGAATATTAAATGAGAAGACGAACTTTCATTGCAGCAGTTTGAGCTACTTCACGCAGAGCTGACTTTGCTTGCTGCAAGAAGCATAAATGCTCAACGACGAAGCGATCCACGCGTTGTCCAATGCGTGCTAATTCACCAAATTGCTCGTTACAAATGCGCAGTAAAATTTCGGCGAAATCTACAACACATATCTCTTGACTTTCAGCACTACAAATTGTGAAGTAGCAGCGATCTATACATTTTTCAAACCTATCATCGTCACGGGGAGTTTGAACAAGTTGAGTTACAACTCGCAGTCGTTTCATGGCGCGCCACAATTCGTCAAGTGTCAAAGCATACTTTATGTCTGGGCCTGCTTTAGTGTAAAGCAATCGAAAATAGGGATCGTTAGTTTGGAATATCCTCCTGACATTTTGAAGTTCCCCTTCGGAGTCTTGCTCAACCTGAAATATATTACTGATTCCTTTTGAGTCCCAGTTAATGACTTGAAACAAACTCGGTCTCACATCTCCAAATACACATCACACAAAATTAAACATTCAATAATTTTACCTCTTGAAGTAAGGAGATCGGCTGATGTATTGTTTTCTCGTTCTTTCTCTTGCGCCATAGAACAAGCATTATTCAACATGGCCACGCGAACATGGTTCAGAGCATATTTTGTCGCGGTGACCTGAAACAATTCGAAATCAACTCAATGAATACCTCTATAGTTGTACCACCTCTTTGCTACGCTCCCATGCATGAACAACAGTCTGGTTAACCTTTTCAACAGTCTGTCGAAAATGTGCGACTCTTGAGGAATCAATCATCCGTATTTTTGCCGTAATGAATGAATTATTTTTCTTGCTTGCCAAAGTTCCACCTGATACGTAAATACTACTTGGTGGTAGCTCAAAATGCTGAGCATATTCGAGGCGGTGAATATTTTGACCCTGGACGAATTATATCAAATCGATAAAGCACGATGGAGTACTGACGTTATGGGCTAAATTAGATGATGATGCTTGACTTGTTAGACTTCGTTTGGACTGAGTTCGTTTCTACGCGGTGTCAATGAAGTCGTAGAAATTGCAATGACCTGAAGAGGTGTCGAGCTGGAGTGGGAATCGAGTACTCCTGCGTGGCAAAGTGATGAACAAAGATCTCGCCACAAGTGAAACGCATTGACCATGAACTTTGAAGCAATTAACGGAGTAATTTCGCCAAATTCATCTTCACTTTCGTCATCATCGCAAGGTTGTTCTGCAATCAAAAGGTTTCGTCGACTGGCTTTCGATTTCGACTTTTTCATCTTCTTTTTTGTTTTGTGCAATCTGTCGCTTATAAATAAGTTGTGGACATATGGACTCATATCAGCACGGTGGAAAAGTAAACTTCCGTATTCTTGAAAGCACCGACCAACTAACAAAAATTTCCAATGCATGGATGCAGGATTCAAGTCCGAGGCAACTACGGATTGAAGCTGCAAAAGTCCATCTGTCGGCAATGTTGATGGGCGTCGTTGGGATATTGCATTCGCAGTTGCTCGATGTGACGCTACTTTGCGATTAAAACATTTCATTGAATTTGCTGACAGACCTACTGTGTTTGACAACGGCATGACAGAAATTTCGTGGTCTTCGAAATGGCGTGCAAAACATAAAGTTGGAGACACAGCATAATGATCTTGCTGGCGAATACATTCAATAAGAAATTCTTGGATGTACGCGACCTAAATTTCGTGAGCTTGGGCGAAACATTCACTATCACAATACTGCTGTCTGAGGAGTTGCAATTTCTGGCGGTTTGGTATCACTGAATCGAATTTGACTGTGCTTCATGTACTCATCAAGGTCAACCAAGAAATCCATAAATTCTTCAACCGACAATTGCTCAACAGTTGGCCTTGCGGCAGGAGTTTTTTTCAGAACGAAGGATACAAATTGTTCGAGACAGTACTCATCAGGCGAAAACTACAAATACAATGAGGTTTGCAATCATAGCAAGTGCATGTACGTGTCCAAGTAAAGTTTGGTGGAACCCAAGGTTATATTGAAACCTTAATAGAGATTCCAAAATAAAATGTGCAATTTCGGATACCACTTCCATGCGCAATTGACCATCATAACAAACCTCCTCCTCGCGCCCCGAAGTACTCGACAGAAAAAGTTTTGCTAATGAAATATCCTCAGCGAGTTCGTTTGGAATCATGACTGATGTACCATGCTCGATATGCACGTGCAGCAGTTGGACGTTATCAAATAGCGTATTGTGGTCCTCTTGGAGCCAAATAAATTCTTCTTGAAATGAATCATTTGTTTCCGTTAAATCTGCCACATTCTTTTGAGCTGTGGCTACTTTTTCGCTAAAGAAAACATTTGTTTGAAGCCACGTCGTGATGAATCAATTTTTTATCATACCAATCTTCGTGCAATTGTTGTGTTATTCGTTGATTGACGTGGTAGCTAGTCCAGCATTTCCACTCCTCGAATGTTGAGAGCATAACAGCACGCGGGGATCCAGAATACCACACTGAAAACCATTTTAGCTTTTTGGCAATCACCTAGGTTGTAATCATAAATTGAGGATGTCGAAGTGAAAAATACCTTTTTTCGAATTATGCATCCTTCGTACCAAGCGAAAAAACATGTTCGAGTCAATTCTGCGTCCCATTGGCGCATAGCATTTTCTAAATTTAATTGTGAAGTTGCTAATTCGCGGCGAAGAAACTTGTTGCGCTCGACACACCGAAGGCTTCAGAATTAATTTTGTGAGAAATATTTCCACGGAATTCATTACCGCTTACTCATTCTTGCTGAAAGTTCCTGTTCAACTTTAGTCACAACAGAAAAATATGTCGGTGCGTTAAACAATCTTTTTGGTTGATCCGTGAGGGTTGGATGCATGTATATTGCCCGTTGAACTTCTTTGCTCAAGATATGAAGAAGCTCGCGATATTGCCCAAAATAAGGAACAAGTCTTTCTAAGCATCACACTCAGTAGATAATCTAGAATAGAAAATATTTATCATACCTAATAATGTACAACAAAAACAGGTCATTATATCATGTGGTAGCTTCATGTGACCCGTCAAACGCTTGATTTCGCTGAAACCAACGTCCGCGTGGACAGCTAAAGAAGTGATTCGGCAGATTCCTTCTAAGGGAGCTTACTGATTGATCGATAATTGAATTCTTCTTTTTCAAATTGTTCCAGCCATTCTTCGAGGAAAATGTGAAATACTGTTGACTCACATGAGTCAATTTGGAATTTGTCGGCCTGCACAACACTTGAAATTGATTCGACAGCTGAATTCACAGGGACGAATATAGGAGGGGGCCATCTATCTTGTATTGGCGGGCGATTTTGTTGTCGTGGATAGATCGGAGTACGAAGTGACGTGGTGTGGTTTCTAGGGGACTGGCGAGTAGCATCCGATGTTGCGGGTCTAGACGTTTCGTCGAACTCAGACGGAGGGCGTGGTAACAAGGACAATCTGCGGGGCATTTGATTGGCACATACAACTGTTCCGCTTTGCGGTGGAGGGCGAGGTGGTTTGCGCTTGCATGAGACATCGGATGGGTCAGTTGGAATACTTCGAACCTGACTGTGGCTTAATGACGGAAATAAAATATTTGTTGTGTTGTCCCACTGTGGCACAAGTCCCAGTCCATCAGCACGGCGTCCATCACGCTTCCTGATTGAGCGCTTATTTCGTGGCGACTTGTTGGATCGGTGAAGCATATGGCTCTTCAGTTCAATTCGCGATCTAACCGTATATTTTTGTATTATATAAAAATATAAGGTTTTATTTTCGCGCACAATTGGAAACCGAATCCATTCCAATTCACTCCTCATTTCGAACCTTGACCGTTGTTGTTCATGTCATCTATCGAAAAGCTTTCCATCCGTGGCATTCGAAGCTTTAGTCCTGGTCGCGATGAATCGATAGACTTCAATCAACCCTTGACAGTGATTCTTGGCGCAAATGGTATTGCCATTTATCTCGTTTGCTAAATTGACTTCACAACTAGGTTGCGGGAAGACAACCATCATTGAATGTCTGAAGATCAGTTGCACTGGTATTCTCCCTCCAGGTTCGAGGTCAGGCCAGTCATTTGTTCACGATCCAAAGATTCGCGGTGACGTGGAAGTGAAGGGAAGTGTGCGTCTTCGCTTTACCAGCCGCGCAGGCCACACTATGGTTGTCCAACGAACGTATCGGTTGCAACAACTGAAGTCCACGGCAAAATTTTCTGCGATGGACGGCGTCGTTCGTATGGTGAATGAGCACGGCGAAAAAGTTAGCATAAACCAAAAGTGTGGAGAATTAGACAAGCACATTCCGGACCTCCTTGGAGTTTCACGCGCAGTCTTAGAAAGTGTGATATTTTGTCATCAAGAAGATTCGAATTGGCCAATACAAGAAGGCTCTGTGTTGAAGAAGCGATTTGATGATATTTTTGAGTCAGCTCGATACACAAAAGCTCTGGACGCGATTAAGAAATTGAAGGTCGCCCGGACGACTGAAGGAAAGGACTTGAAGCGTGACTTGGATATTATCAACGAAAAAGTTAAACGTGCTCGTGAACTAGAAGAGCAATTGGAAATTCACCAGGCTAAGCTTGAAGGTCTAAGGACCGACCAAAACTCAATGTCGGACAGAATTGACGTTCTCGAACACCATGTAGAGGAAGTCAACCAAGAGCTTGCCGATATCAAATCGCTTCATGCTGAATACAAGCAAAAAAGCTACGACCTGACTTCAAAATTGAATGAAGTACAAGGAAACTATCGCAGCAACGCCGAATTTAAAGAAATGAGCGAAACAACCCAACAATTAACTGAACTATTGTCAAATTATGACCAAATTGTGTTTACAAATAACCGCCAGGTCCAAGAAATTGAAGCGAAGGAATCACAGCTGTATACTGCTCGTGAAACAATATCGAAACGGAAAGCAGCCTTATTTCAAGCGAAGGGGAAATTGGATAACGATTTGTACCAACAAAAAGCCGTGTCAAAGGAGCGACTTGAAATGGCATGTGACATGGGAAGAAATCATTCGTTTGGATCATTTCCATCATTATCCACAAACGAAGAGCTCCGGCAATTCTGGTCCAGTTTCCAAGATGTTCTTTCGCAAAAAGAAATGACAGTGAAACAATTGGAAAAGAAATTTGAATCCAATGAAGATGAATGGAACTCTGCCATAAGCTTACTGTCATCGAAGGTGCATCACTGCAATCAATTAATCGAGCACAAGTCGAAGGAGATACTTGATGCAAAACGGGACGAAGAAAAAGTCGCCTTTTCCATTCAACGAAGCCATGGTTCTCTCGATAATACATCATCGTCGCAGTTCGAGTGGACACAGTTGGAAACAAAACTGACAGAAACTGAATTAAAACTACAAGGTCTAAAAGAGTCGAATGTTACATCACGCCTTCGTGAAGAAAGAAGTGCCATCGAAAAAGAACTGCACTCGATGAAATTTGATTTGGATGCTTTAAAACACAAAGTTGAAGTTTTACGTGATTTTGAGAAAGATCAGCTAACTATTATGCACAAACAAAATGATATTAATGCAAAGAAAATCAACATTGAAGAGAGTTTATGTGATACTAAACTGAGTCGAATTTTACCACGTAGCCCCACACAATCCACAATCGTGATGGATCGAGAAACCCTTGAGTCCATGGTGCAAACCAACAAGCTAGCCCTTGATGGAAGCAAGCTCAATATGAAACAACTGGAATCACGGCTTGCAGAGTTGAATGTGAAGAAGCAGCACGAAGAATGTTCTGTATCTAAATTGAGTCAAGAAAAAGAAACTATTGAGCAAGTACAAGTAGCAGAATTGCTCAGAATTTTTTCAGTTTATTCCCTACAGCCGGAAGTTGCATTGTCACAATTAGAAACAATCTATATGGACGCGAAGGACAAAACAGTGAGTCGAAGAAATGCAGTCATGTTCTTGAATACATATAAGAAGAAAGGTGAAAAAGAGAAATGTTGTCCCCTTTGCCAGCGAGGAATGTCGTCAGAGGAATTAGACGTATTTTCGAAATTTGTAGCTGAAAAAATGGACGACTCGAAGAATCAAGAAAAACTTCAAAAGGCGGAGAAAATGGAGCAACAAGCATTGGAAGTGTGGAAACGAGCTGAAGCTTTGATGCCCTCGTGGCATCGATTAATAAGTATTCAATCTGAGCTTCCAGTGAAAAGTCATCATCTCAACGAATTATATAATGAAGCCCGCGCTCTTGATCTGGAAATTAGCCAAGCTAAACTAACTATCGATCTAAACGAAACTAAGTACGAAGAAGCTATCGATTCGTTGACTCTCTTGAAGACAATTCAAGCGAAACATGAACAAGTAATTTTTGATTCCAACCAATTAAAAATATCCCAAGACCATATGGCAGTCCTCATGTCAGAAAGATTGGGAGCAAATGTACCATCGATGGCAGTGGCACAGAGTTCACTCGAAGCAAAAGAATTGGCACACAACGAAATAGAAAGTCGGTTCAAACAAATCCAGAAGGAATATAATAATGCAGTGGATACCCAAAATCGCCTTCAACAAGAAGTGTTTAAATTGAAGGAAGAAAAACACCGTATACAACAACGGAATATTGAAGTTGAAAAGGCAAAAGACCAAAGAGATTCTCTACGCCTCAAAATGAGGAAACTTCAGGAAGATCTCGCGTTATCACAACGTGACTTGCCGATGTTCAAACAAGAGCTGGATGTCAAGACTAAAGAGCGTGAAATGGCTCGACATCAACAAAAACAAGCTCTGGAGCTAAGTCGGCGGGAATTATCCCGATGTCAACAAGATTTCAACAAAATTAAGCAAAAAAATGAAGAAGTTGAAAATAAATTGAGGCAAAATGTCCAAAGCGAATTGGCAATTGTTTCTCAGGAATTGCAACAATTGAATTCGGAAGATGCTATTATATCTCAAAGTTTGGAGCAATTGGCACCAGAGAAGTCCCTGGCCCATCGGTCTTTGGCCGAAACGGAGAGCTTCAAACGTCAGATTCGAGAGAATATTAATTTTCGAAAGTTGCAAATCGATGTAGGTAATGCAAAAGAGGAGTTAAATGTTTTCCAACGGAAAATTGACCAATGCAAGACAATAAACGAAGCCGAGATATCGTTGCAAGTGTCAATGCAAAGGTTGAGTTCTGCCAAAGAGGATCGAGCAAAGTTAGCAGGGAAGCAAGATAACCTGCTTGAAATAGTTAGGGAAGTTCAAATTAAATTGGGTCATCCAGAGCTGAAAGATATTGACAGACAGAAGAAAGATAAGTTTATTGATTACGAAACAACAATGATGGCTGTATCCGATTTGGATAAGTACTACAAGGCACTCGATATTTCCCTCATGGAGTTTCATTCCCGCAAGATCGAAGAAATCAATGCAATTATTCGGAGCCTGTGGCAAATTACATATCGGGGGCACGATATTGATACAATTGAAATTGTAAGCGGTCACGAAGGCGGTGACTCAAATTCCAGACGATCATACAATTATCGCGTTGTCATGCGAAAAGATACAGCAATGCTCGATATGAGAGGACGTTGTAGTGCAGGCCAAAAGGTTAGTTATTTCTGCCTTTCAATTGGAATATTTACGATCTTAATAGGTGTTAGCTGCCTTGGTGATTCGATTAGCTTTGGCAGAAACATTTTGCCTTAACTGTGGAATTTTGGCATTAGACGAACCTACGACAAATTTGGATACTGCTAATAAATTGGGTCTGGCCCAGGCTATTTCTGAGTACGATATTGGTATTGGTATGCTTATTCTTACAACTTGACGTAGTATTCTAATTGCTCGAGAAAAACAACAAAATTTTCAGCTCATTTGTATCACCCATGACGAAGAATTTGTTCAAATGTTAAACCGCTCACAAATGCTGGGCGGTTCTCGACCGGAGTACTTTTGGACTGTTAGTCGCGAAGAAATGTAAGTTATTCTTGGATTTACTTTATTTACGTGTGTATCGTTAGTGCGCCCCGATATTTTGTCAGTAAAATAGAGAAGCGACCATGGAGTAGTGACTTCGTCTATCGTCCTGCAGACGATTTTTAAATTTAATATAGTTTTAAGCGTGAATGAACACAAAAATATATCAATTATATATACATGTTTCTACTTCGACGAAGTTTGCAATACTTTTTCAATTGCTTCAACCCAAAGCGCAACAGCCATCGCCCCTGGGTCCGGAATATTCTCGACAAACTGTGCGCCAATGTAACTGGTTCGACCAAATGCATCAAGAGGGGAAATATGTTTCGTTGCATCAGCGCCGTCAAAGGCGCTGGTTGCCACGGATTCCAACCAAGCCGAATGCGGCAGTCCAACCTATCAGATTCAGCTCGAATTTTTTGGAACTAGATTTACCTTCTTTGCTGCTCGAAGTGCCGGGAGCAAAGCGTCAAGCATTGTACGGGATCCTTCAGATGCTCCTCCGTATTTTTGAATTGCTGCAATTCCCGACTCGAGGCTTTCAACCCACGCTGTGATGGGGACACTATCTATTTCTTCGCCATGGTCGAATAAAGACATTGTTGTTCCAGCAGCCGTGAAGAAAATCGTATATAAAACTAGGAAGTGTCACGATTCGTCTGATAACTTAACTTACCGCCAGATGTGCCACCAATCGCATTTCCAATTGTTCCAGCCAACGCATGAAGAGTTTTTGATGGAATGTTGAGGGGATAATTTGCAAGTTCGTCCTGAATTGCTTTGGCGCCTGCGTGCAGCGTGTAACCACAATCTCCATCACCGACCTACTCCCATTAAGACATGGAATAAGATGGATATTACCTTGGTATCCCAGGCGGTAAGATCAGGCTCAGCTTCCATTATACGATGTGCAGCTGCTGCAATAACTTGTTTCAACAATTGGGCACTGGGTCGAAGCGACGACGAGGACGACACCGAAACCTCTGAGGGGAAGGTTTCGTTAACATCAATGATATTGTCGTCAACTACACGACCCAGGCGGGCAGGCCATGCTGGAGCTGCAACGGGGTAATCCAGCCAAGCAAGAAGTGCATGCACATTTTCTGAATTCAACTTCAACAAAGTCAAGGAAAATCCGGTCATGTCCAGCGCAGTCATATACGACCCAACCATCAGTCTCTCGACAACGAGGCCAAGGTCATGGCAATACTTGCGGGCGTCGTTAGAAACTACGTTCAATTCCATTGGTGTCGTGGACCCCAAGTTGTTCACCATGAGTACAACAGCATCTCCAGCTACACATTCGATACGAAGGTTAAAGCCATTTTGTACACAGGAAAATTACAATTGGCGTTCAGACCGCTTTGGACAGTTTGAAGAAGCTCGGAAACCGTGCCCCGGGAGCTCTTCTGTGCAGTCGTTCTGACCCCAGGCTCTCCATGAATGCCCAAACCCAGTTCCATTTCATGTGAATTTAATCGGCGGCTATAGTGTTTCGTCGCAAAGTGGGTATTCTTTGGAAGTCTCACCTAGTTTGTTGACCAGGTAACGTGCACGACTTCCACGCAACTCCCATAGTTCCAATTGCTAAGGCTTGCACTTGTTCGACAATCTTTTCCAAGGGGTATCCCTGTGCAGCCATCGCACCAGCAATTTTATGCACAAACACAGTTCCAGCCAAGCCGCGTTTGCCAGCTTTGGCACCTGAATATTGACTATGAATCACAAAGTATTGTTTCTCTAATACCTGGGATCGCCAAGTCATCGCCAATGACAACCATATCAACTTTGATGCCCTCGGCCTTTGCATTTTCAATGGCCAAACCGAAGTTGAGGCGATCGCCCTACCCGACTCGATATTATGACTGAATATTGCGAGATATGATACCGTGTAGTTCTTCACAATGACCAAGCAACCGTGAGGACCTGCGGCCAATCGAATAGCAGCCAACACTTGCTTGGTATTGGGGGACGCGAACACATCGCCGCAAACGACGCCAGTGAGCATCCCGTCGCCAATATAACCAGCATGGGCTGGTTCGTGGCCGCTTCCCCCACCAGACAACAGCGAGACTTGACTTTGCTGGATAATCTTGTAGTCACGGTGCAGCACAACACGATGTTGAGGAACGAGGCATAAGTGAGGAGACGCATGGACAAGGCCACGGAGCATTTCATCCACCACTGTGGACGGGGAGTTGATCATGTGAAAGGCGGTGTCCGTTGTCATGACTGGACTGGGCGATGTCTTCGAAAGTGTGTGCGCCGTTGTGACTTCAAAACCTGCAAAATGACATCCACTTTTGTTATCCGGATATGAGGCAACTTCAACAACAGTTTAATGTCGCAAAAGTAGGAGGGACATCGGCCAAGAGGCATCATGTGCTGACGCTGTGTCACTGCTCCGAAAAGCTGCGGCCTATTTTGTTTTCTCGCCATCTGCAAAAGTTGGATTGGTCTGGCCGCGAATATATTCTTTCTGCGCGGCAATTGACGGACAGATTAATGAAAAGAAAATATTTTACTCCGGAGTACTTCTGTAATCTCCCACATCTCCAAGGTTTGCTAGGGACTTTTCAACTCGTGCCCGTCGTAAGTGACTACGAGAACTGCTTTGTTCTTAACGAAAGTCGTCCCAGTGACGAGCTTAGGGAGGCGCCACCTCGCATGTGCATTGATACCAAATTCGATGATATGGTCGTCGACAATTGTCAACCGAATCGCGGGGTTTTTCATTTGACTGAAAAATCTACGGCTAGCATGACGCTTATTCTGCGAGCAGGGACCGGGGATGTACCTCTTTGCATAAATGCTGTATCCTGATGCGCTCGCAAAAATGCCCACGACATTTTGAGGCTGAGAGGCCAGGACGCCCTCAAACTCACGCAAATACGTAACTCCGGTTGGCTTGCTTTCGTTCTTGCACTGTGTTACAATGCGAACATTAGTGTCTGGGAGGTTCCAAGTGCCCTGCAAAGTGTATGTGAATATTGACTTCCTCGAATCGCTTACATGGTGGTCTAGGCCCCCGTCTACTGATATCGATGTCGACACGAGAAGGCAATTATATTCCTGCATGACGCGGGCGACTTGGGCTTCAAACGCGAGGCCCTTGTGTAATGCAGAGGTTTCCTTGTCGCAAGAACTGCTCCAGCATCGTTTAAGTTTGAATCGCGCGATGGCGCCCCAAGATGATATTGCTGGGGTGAAATTCAGCCGGCATTGCAGCATCATATTCGTCCACTCAAGTGTCAAAATTCCATGAGCTCAAAAAATATCCGAATTCCGGATACCAATTAACTATAAAATGCAAAATTAAATACGTTATGTTACTATCACCAGCCACCGACATTTTTGCAGCGTTGACAATGCTGAAAGGAGCTTGATGCGATGCTGATGGCCGATGAATCGCTGTTGGATAAATGCACTGACGCTTGGAATTGCGGGGGATACGAAATTCCAGCACGCCACTGGGCAAATATTGCACAGTAGCATTCTTGAGGTTGGAACAATCGCGGGGGAAAGTGCTGCTCAATAGCAAAGCGGCCGAACGGCGTCCAAATTTAACACTTTGCAAATCGGAGGAGTTTGGCAATTTAACACCACACACGAAACAGGGCTTCCGCGAAACGGATGTCCGTCTGATCACCATCGACGCCAGCTAGGTTTGCCACCAAGTACACGCACCATCTGATCCCTCACGGAGTTCATATCGAGGAGTCCACAGCGGAAGGGAGGCATAGTTCTTGTCCTCGCCTGTCGCATCTTTTTTATCGTCGTCTTGTGCATCGCATTCTTGTGTATCCTCGTCGGCATCCAAGTTGTCACTGTCACGGCTTCAGTTTGCTCGTTATCCGGCTCCATGGGACCATTGAGTTGTTTGTCAAACGAATATTCCACGTCAGTTCCAACATTGGTATCTTTGCCACGAACGAGACTTGTGAGAAGTCCGTGACTGATTGCAAATGGCGATAAGTATCCCGGCGGGCTTTCTCGACTGGGTTCTTCAGCAACGGGAGGTGGCGAAGTACCATATCTTATTCTACGTCTTGAACTATGTGCATATTGCGTGTACGGCACGGAAACCAAACCTTGTTCATGGAAACTCGCGGCAATTGATCCGTAAATGCTCCGTCTTGGTAAATTATGGTTAAACATCTCGAGAAGTGACTGAGCTCACTTGTGTCCTAGCTAAAGCGTACCATCCAACGTGGTATTTACTGAACAACGAGTAACACTAATCTAGTCGAGGCAACGCTTTGAAGATCGTTGTTGTTCTGTGTAGGCATTTGCACACGATCACGGTGGCCTTGTCGAAACAGTGCCCAGGCATCGTGTACGAGCGCGAGATCTTCCATCTGCAAGATTGTCTCCTTGGACTGGGCCAAGTCGTTGCACCAAACGCCCTCGCTTCGCCACGAACACGACCATCCCACCGTCGTACGATATAATCCACATCAATGACGCTCCATCATGTTGACCCTAGCTGCTCTTGCATGGTCTCACGGGGGGCAGCGACGATGTACGATGGCAACATACCCTTTTCCTTTGTCGTCACATCTTTCTCCCAGAACTACATTTGCGTGACAGTGGACAAGCCTCGCCTGCTCTACAATGGCCCCATGACAGCAGGCTTGTTCAGCCTCTTCTTTGACAGAGTACTTTGTTCCTACAAAGGACGCCCGTGATGGCAATATGTAGAGCAACGCGCACAAACAATTTGTGAACTACCCGACCATCGACGTGGAGAAAATCCGATCGTGTACGATCCCAGCTGAGTTTGACGAGACATTGACCCGTCGCATCTTTGGGTAAGCAACATTTGTAGTGGCAATATGCGTTGCAAGGTATGTGTCTGTGAGCGACTTCTACCGCGATGCCTCCTGCGCTCAATGTACTGTCTCCTGCATGATGCGGCGTCACTCAGGTCGTAGACATGAAAAACGTGTGCATCCCGCTTCTCTGCCTCTCAGCCAAAGACGATCCCATCTGCATCGATCGATCGACGCCTGCGCCGCCAACGACCACATCATACTCGCCGTGGCCGCCACCGGTGGCCACTTGGGCTTTTACACTGGCAGCAGCATCCTCGAACCCCCCGACCAATGGTCGTCTCGTGTCGTTGCTGAGTTTTGCAACGTAGTCGCGGACCACGGTATGACCTCGATGACTAAGAAACTGATCGATTTGGCGACGAGAACGACGATGGACATGTCGATGACGTGCACCATGGTCCAAGTAATGTGGAGGAAGATGGCATGGTACACTGGGTTGGAATCCGCCAGGACTGACCTTTGTCCCACTGTAACCAATATCCGGATAAAGTACATTATCCGGTTAACAATCCGACGTCTTCGGCCGACAGACAAAGGTCACTAAAAGGGACGACGGCGCACCCACAATCATCATGGTCATGGCGGTTCAGGCGTTGTGGGGGCTCGCATCTGGTCTACTGAAGCACGACCGCACAATCAAGAAGTATGTCTGCCTTCTCCACATGCTCAGCTACCTCCACTATGTTTGGACCGCGCAGAAACCGGTGCTGACGTACCAGAAGTCTGAGCGCGGGCAAGAGTTGATCCGCAAGTGTTCGCTTCTTGGTGAGTTCATCGCTCTTTCCTGCAAGACTCTGATGATGTTTCGCAGTGAAAAAATACCACCCAACTTGGTACCTCTTGAACAATGGGTCGGCCATCTTGCGTATCCACGGGCTCATCCGATGGCATAGGCATTTGCATACCATTTTCCTCTCCTTCTACGAATCCCACCCACGCATCGAGTACGAGCGACAGACCGTTGGTCTCTCGGACGGCGGTATAGTGACGTTGGACTGGACGTCGCCACCCGGCGTTCCTCGCTCGGAGATCAATCGCCCTGACGTCCCCACTGTCGTACGCACACCATACACCTTCCTTCTCTCAGCATGTTTCTCAGGTCATCTTCCACGGACTGACGGGAGGCAGCGGAGACGTACGTCATTCCATCTCTCCGTCTCTCACGATAGCTGTAGAACTACGTGTGCATCGTCGTGGACAAACTCATCCGACAAGGATGGCGCGTCGTCGTCATGAATGCCCGTGGGTGCGCGCAAACGCCCGTCCTCACGGCCCGCGTACGCTGGCACACGACGTCCACAAGTCCTGATCTTTGTCTTTTGTAGCTCTTTTGCGGCGCCTATACAAACGACGTGCGTGAAGTCGTGGCGCTGCTACGTCGAGATCATGTCCAGACGTCGCCGTTGATCTCTGTCGGGTTCTCGCTCGGGTCCAACATCATGGTCAAGTACATTGGCGAAGAAGGCGACAAGTGCATGTTGACTGCCGCCGTCTCGGTCGGCAATCCGTACGATTTTATGTGCAACAGCCGCAACATGAACCACTCGTTTGTCCACCACCACGTGTACAACGGTGCGCTCGCCGAGAATTTGAAAAGACTTTTCTTCGTCCGCGTACGTTAGCATTGCTATTCTCCGTCATCTCCATCCTCGTTCCGTAGTCCAACGCGCATGAACACTTTCTCGGTCATCCCGAGGTCGACTTGGACGCCCTCCGCGACACAAAGCGCGTGTCGGACTTTGACGAGCACCTCACGCGCCGCGCGTTTGGGTATCGCCGCCGCCGTGGCATCGAACCCCTCACGTGCGAGTATGTCTAGGTACAAGTCAGTGAGCGACTACTACCGCGACGCATCGAGCAATCAATGTAGAACGACAGCGTGAATTAATATTGATTCGCGAGTAGATCTCAAGCACGTCAAGATTCCGCTCCTGCTGCTCTCTGCTGAGGACGACCCGATCTGCATCTACACGGCAACACCGCATGACGATGTCATGGCGAACGAAAACCTCATGTTGGCCATGACAAGCACAGGCGGACACCTTGGATTCTTCACGGGCAACAGCCTCTTGGAGATTCCAGACATGTGGTCGGCTAATGTCGTTGTTCAGTTTTGCAACGCCATCGACGAAATCAAGCCCGAGAGAAAGTCGGTCATGCGCCGTCTCTTCCCCATGGCCAAAGATGACACGATCGGACATGTCTGGCCTCCGAGCAACAGTGGACCCAACAACACCAAGACCACCGAGGCGGACGAGGAAGTTGACGTGGAAGACCCAGACGAACAAGTATCGGTGACTCGGCTTGCTACGACTGTTCTCGGCGTTGTGCTTGTGTTCCACGCACTCAAGCACCGCCATTTGATTCATAAAAAGTGGTGGAATTGATGCTCCAATTTTGGTCATTTCTATTGTCCTCAATAATGAAATTGACTTTCAGATGACGACTTTCCCTGTTCAGATTCGTCAAACCCCACTCGACAAGCAGATGGGTGACGTACGACGGACGCTTTATTTGATGTGGACCGTCGCATTTCCTTGACAGCTGCCGCGAGTGCTTCCGGGTTCACTCCCTTCTCGACGAGTGCAATGAGAATGCTCAAGGACTCGCGGTCTAAACCCGTGTTGAGGAGGCGTGACAGCTCGTACACCGCTACATCACCCCGCCGTAAATGTATTGTCATGACTCCGAACACCTACTCTCGAAAGCTTCCTTTCCTTGGCCAATTTCGCTGCCAGATCCAACGTTGTTGTTCATGCTTGCGGTGGAACGATGTGCCGATTTGCCGCCGAATCCTTTAAGTACGATACATTGCTGGAAAATTCTTGAATTGTACGATTACAGCGCACTTTGCTGGAAATTTCTCGAAAATCTTGAAGCACGAAGGAAGTGCAGAGATGCGACAGAAGTAACGTCCGCTACCTGTCTGTGTGCATTGGTCGCGGCGCCAACTTGGCGGTGATGGAAAGGCTCATTCTACAATTTGATCCAATTCACCAACATGGCATCTGCCAACACGAACAAGTCTTACAGTCAACTGGCCTCTATTGCCGACCAAGCGAATCGCATCCATGACGTGATCACGACACGCTTGCCCTTCCAACACAAACTCCTCGCTGCCGAAGTCGCCGCGACCAAGTGGCTTCTGTCGACTCTGCACAAGCAACACATTGGCGAGCACGATCACTCCAAGAAGTGCAGGCTTCAGCTGAGCAACTACCGCTACCGCGTCCTTGAACAAGCGGAGCGGTTGACACGCCTCCTCTGCGATCTGGACCTCGTCGAGAGCGAGGGCGACGAAGGAATCCGCAAGGAGCGCAAGAGACTGGTCGTTTTGGTCCAGGAGCGACTGGCCCAAGCCGACGCGCTCAAACAGACAAGCGACAAGCTCTCTGCCTTTTACGACACCGTTCTCGGTGAGCCGGCAGGTGTGGTCGTTGAGCCAACGACGGCGGCCGAGGAAGCCCCCGACAACGACATGGAGGAAGAAGACGTGGTGGCTGAATCCTGCCCCGAAGAGACCAACAACGCCGACGAAGAGACTGCTGAAATGGAAATGGACGAGACGGAAGAGGATCCGTTTGCGTCGCTGCCTGAATGGACCCCCCGCCACGAACTCCGCGAAGGCCCCGATGGGTCCATCTACCTCCTGGCCAACCTCGCGGGCGTCGACATGCAGAACCACTTGGACGTTCGCGTGGACGGCGACGTCTTGCGTGTGAGTGGCGTAAAGTTGCCAACGCAACGGGAGGTGCACTTCCAACACATGATGCGCACGCCAACCTTTGGGCGCTTTTCGATCGACCAAACCTTCCCGGGCCGTCTTTTCAACTTGAGCGAAGCCACTGTACGTCGTCATCCCAATGGGCTTGTGGAAGTGCGTGTGCCTCGTGTGGCCCGCCAACGGTACATGCCGTCCATGCTGGGCCGGCGGCGACCCACGACCCTCGCCGACATGGGTCTCGCGTGGTAGACGCAGCTTTATTTTTCTGCATGGTTGAAATGTAATATAAGTATATTTTATTGAATTCTGGTTGCCTATGTTTTGGCTTGGCAGCATGTGCTTCTACGAGCAACGCCTAGCACCACCACCACCGCCCAACGACGTGGTCCATTTTGGAGTAGACTAGGTACGCACCGGCAAACGCCGCGCCAACGCTGAACACTTGGTGCATGGGCACGCCATCGCACAACACGACTTCGTCAATGACGGGGTCGTGGAAGCCCGGTTGGATGCGGAGGGGCGACATAGGAGGCTGCATTCGGGACGGCGACATTGACGTCACGGGGGGTGCCGGTGGACGCTCTGCGCTCGCCTTGGTGTCCATGGCGGAACCATGGGGGCGAAGTTTCGTCTCGTGGGTTTCCTGGACCGCTATAACTTCGTCCGACGAGACGGCATCGACGACGGCGTTGCAAAATTGCGCCACGACGTGGCTCGACCACGTTTCCGGGTACGAGAAGACGTTGTTGCCAGTGAAGAAGCCAAGGTGGCCGCCGCGATCGGTGATGGCCAAGACAATTTTGTCGTTGGCGAGGCAGTCGTCGATCGGAATGGCTGAGTGGACGCAAACGGGGTCGTCTTTGGCCGAGAGACAGAGCAGTGGAATGCGCACATGCTGAATGTCTACGCAATCCAACACATGAGGTCGCCGACAGATCAGAGGTTGCGAACATGGGGTCGACGAACAATCGCGGTAGTATTCGCTTACGCTCTTGTACCTACGCACGAATAGTTGAGTTTAATCCACGGTCGATTGTACGTACCCAAACACTTTGAGCGTCATGAGGTGGTCGACGTCCCACATAAACGAGCACTCCTTCATGGCACACATATCAACGGTGGGGTGTTTGTCTGCAATATGCTCGTGGACGTTGGACTACAACACACTGAGTTGCAGCAATGTGATGACGTCGTACTTCCTCAAAGAAGAGCTTGAGGAATTTCTTCGTCATGGCACGATAGTACACGTGGTATGTCATGGCCGAGTCGTTCAAGTGGCGGTAGATTTCCATCGCATCGAAGGGATTGCCCACGGACACGGCAGCATTTAAAGGGCAACGCTCGCCTTCTTGGCCCAAATACTTGACGAGAAGATTCGATCCCAACGAGAAACCCACAGCAAGGAGGGGTGCCGACGGAACATGCTTGCGGCGGAGGTGTGCGACGACCTCGCGGATGTCGCCCGTGTCAGCTCCATTGAAGATCTGTGGTAGAAATAAGATGAGATGACGACATGAGAAATACCCGAGCTGTTAGCACAGGCGTCTTGGAACAGCCGCGCGCATTCATGACGACAACACGCCATCCTTCGTGCAAGAGCTTGTCGGCTGCATTTCGCATGTAGTTCTATGCGAGAGAGCTTAGAGCAAACTGAGGCATTTAGGAGTACCTCCCAACTACCACCGCAATGGCCGTGAAGAAGCAACTACAAACGATGTTGAGCTCGCCAGAAGTGGCGGGTACCGGTATTTTCATACGACGGTTGGGTGGTTGTGTTGGCGAAGAACGTCGTCCATAGTCGGAGGCACGGCCCAGTCCAAGGACACGAGCCCGCCGTCCGTCAAATGTACGTGTTCGCGGCGATATTGGACGACGGGGAAGCGGTTGCCGAGGGCCAAGAAGAGCGTTTGCAAATGTCTAGACAGAAGGGTTGCAGTGGAAGGACTCCATGCGTCGCATTATGTACCCGTTGAAGAGATACCACGTCGGATGGTACTTTTCGACTAGGAGCTCCCGAGTCAGAAGTCGATCTTTCAAGCTCGGCGCGTACCGAGGAGGGAGCAGTTGTTTAGCAAATGTTGGGTGATGGGTGTCTTTTGATAGAAGAGTGTCGGCTTGGATGCTGCCCAGTAGTAGTGCAGATAGTTCAGAATGAAGAGGATGAAATGATATTTCTTCCACTCGCGAAAGCTCATGAGGAAGGCAACGATGGCGCTCTTGGACACAATGGAAGTGGCGGTTGTCATGGCACTCGACGATTTTCAATTTGAAAAAGTCAAGCCCACGTTGATGCCGGCTTTCGAGAACGTTTGTCGGAACAACACAATAAAATAAAATACGTTCCACACATTTTATATGGATTTCATAGTTTTTGCATGATGCCTTGCTCGATTGGTCGAATATAGAGTATTTAAAAATTCGACCGATCGACCAAGTGTTCCGCCAGTTCGATCTTCAACCTCCATCTGGGCGCGCGAGGGATAAATTAACCTCAGCACATGGAAGCATGATAACAAATTCACGACGAGGACGTCGTGATGTGAGGTTGTGCTTGTCCATGGAGCTGGATGTCTCTCGCCTAAAGGGGATGTTCTGGAAGATGGAGTGGAGTTAAGGTATGCACAGGACCCACTTCGTAGTGCCGTCTTCGCCGCGGTGTGACTCGATCGTTCCTCGTCCTCCATCCTCCTTCCCCGAATACCCGCGCGACCCCAACCGCGACTCTTGGGGTTGCGATGAAACGCTTGCCGTGCGAAACTGATTCCGCGCGTCCACCCCGACCACCCGTGCAGTTCTTATGACTAAGCGACCTCCTTCGGTGGCGCCTGTGCCTTGCAAGGCGCGGGTGAAGAATTCCATCATCCCTGTGCCACCACCACTCGACCTCCTTGCGCAAGCTCTCTTTGCTGGGTTTGTCGATTCCTTTGTCGTCGTCCGCACGCTCTCCCTCGTGAGCCGTCGGCTCTCGTCGCTCTCGGCCAACCGCGTGCGCGCACTCGACCTCCATGCAACCGTTCATTCCCACACGCTCCTCACGACATGCGTCCTACCACGGTACCACGGTGGCCTCGTCTCTCTCTCGTTGCAGTGGACGCCCGCGACGACCGACGCGACCGTCGCCCTACTCGCCCAGGCGCTGCCCCGCCTCACCCACCTCAACCTCCACGGCTGCAAAGCGGTCACGAACCGCGCAGTCTCGTCCATCTCGGCAGCCCTCCCAGCGCTCACGTCCCTCAACCTGTCCTTCTGCGCAGGCATCGACGACGTCCGGCCCCTTGCCGCGCTCTCCCACCTCCGCGTCGTCAAGCTCGCCATGTGCCAGCGCCTGCCAAGCTTCACGCTCTCGACCCTCCCGCCCTCCGTGACCGAGCTTGACGTCGGTTGCTCGCCCGTCGCGTGCGACGACGCGCTCCTGCGCCGCTTCCGCCATCTCGAAGTCCTGGACCTCTCGGGCTGCTTTGTCGAGGCCGCGCACGTCGTTGCGTGCACACGCGGCACGACCACGTCCCTCTCCTCCCTCTCGCTCGCGCACTGCCACACGCTCTCACTCGCAGACCTCTGGCGCATGTGGCACCCCATGCCCACCCTCAAGGTGCTTGTTTTGCGCGGCCTCCTCGAAGACGACGGCGGCGACGTCGATGCCGCCCGTCGGCGCTGGGCCGCGCGCGTCCGCGCATGCGTCCCCTCCCTCACGTACCTCGACATCTCATGCAGCGATCGCCACGTCGACTCGAAGCGGATGCTGCAGGAGCTTATGCCGCATCTTGTTGTCGACGACGGGCATGCCGCGTTTCCTATCCACCCATGTGCGTGTGGGGACGAGGACGAGGACGTGGGCGGCGGCCGCACCGCCGAACAGCGTGTCCTGGTCGTGCGACCACATGTCATGGCGTAGACAACAAGTACATCCTATTGATCGTGCCTCGTGCATAAATATAGAGACACTACAACGCCTAGCGTGCCAATGGCGTCACGACGATTTCAATGGAATCAACTGCGCCGCCGTCGAGGCCCGCCACGATGGCCGTGAAGATGACAAAGTTCCTCGAGCGCGTCGTGGCAAAGGCGTTCTCGACGACTGACCTCACAGGTTCCTTGCTGTTGATGGCGTTCCGGACCATGTTTTGCACACGCGACGTGTCGGTGCTGAGGCAGGCGAGGAGGGTCTCCTTCTGTCGCAGTGCTTCCTCAGTGTATCCTGAGAGAATGCGGAAGGCGTGATTCGCACGCACGAATTCAATGTCCGTCGTGATGATCAACTTTGGCGTGCTCGACAGTTCGAAATACCGCTCAAACGGTGCTTGCGACGGCGAATTGGTGGGCGCCGCCCGCTTGGAGAACTCAGCTTTCTGCTTGGCGATCACGACGTCGTTCTGTAACATTGCGATGTAGTGGACTGTGTTGTCGAGGATCGATTGCTTGTTCATCTTGCTCGAGATGCCGGCGGCGTCCAAGTCCTTGCGTAGGTTGTCGATAGTAACATTGAGCTTAAGCATCCGTTGTTTTTCCTTGAAATTGAGCTCCGCTCGGCTGACGGAACTGGATCCACTTGGGGAGGCCGCGTCGTCTTCGGAGTTACCACCCCACATCGCGTGCGGCCAACAAAGAAGGAAGGGATCTGATCAAGCGTGTTCCATGAGAAGTTGGACAGGCAGTGTGAGATGCGGAGATTGATCGGACCTTGTATGCTTAATACATATTAATTTATATAGTATTGCGTCAGAAGTGTGGATATGTTTTTCCCACGTTGCGGACAAAACATTTCGCATGCATGGAATAAAAATACACCACGCCAAGGTGGAGAACGACTGTGCGCGAATAAAATAGACAACCGCAATCATGAATATAATTCGTCATAGCATAGCATCCTCTGATTGGCTGCGTGTCAGATGCCTCCACCAAGGTCCACTCCAAAGGCGAGGCGACACATATTCAGATCCCTGGTTTTAACACTTAATTGGCATTACTACGTTGTATATACTGAAACATATAGCGTTAGAAAACACATTTTCCAAAGAAGCGTTCGTAAAGTGAGGATTTAGTAGCATTATTGGTATGTTTCCCCTCCCTGCAATTCGATTGGCCCAAATTATTGTTCCAATTGGCATCCAACACACGTGTTATAACAGCGAGAGGCCCGCAACGCCAGCAGCAAGCAAGCGAAGCATTCCCGGCCGCCAGACACGAGAACCGCGAAGACGTCTTCACCACCATCCTTGGAACCACTCCTGTATCCAAACGTGGTTGAGGTGAAGAAGAACTCCTTCAGCTAAAGCAGCCCCCACAGTTGCTCCCACACGAGGTATATCCGTCCGTCTCGTCGCTTACTTCACAGACCCTCTCGTGCAGATGAGTTCCTCGACCAATCCACCAAGCAACGGGCCCAACGGCAACTCCTCACCATACAACTCGGGGGAGTCCGTGGCGAGCTCGGCGCAAAACGATAGAAATAATTCGATATCCAGTGGCGGCGGTGGCCATGGATACGGCAGCTTCCGCGGACCTATTCGCAACAATGGCGGGAATGGCGACAGAAGCCGAAGCAGATTTGACAAAGAACCCCCTTATTACAACAACAGCGGCGGGCGGGGTGGAGGTGGGCCCAACCGTGGACGCGGTGGCTTTTACCCGTACAACAAATCGCGACCACTCAGCCGCCCTTTTAACCGCGACAGATCCCGATCAAGATCAAGGTCCAGGGACAGGGGTCGACGAGACGCTATGCTTGATCGTCGCGACTCTATGCCTGGAGATCGGCGGGAACCCATGTCGGACAACGGCGATCGACGAGACCCCCTTCCTGACCGACGGGACCCTCTTCCAGACCGACGGGACCCCTTGCCAGACAACCGCGACCGTCGCGACCCAATGCCAGATCGTCGGGACCCCTTGACAGAGAATCGTGACCGTCGGGACTCGATGCTCGGTGGCGAACGAAGAGACCCCCTTCCTGAACGTCGAGATACGCTCGCAGATCGTCGTGAGCCCATCCTTGACAACAGAGATCGCATGTCAGACCGCCGCGACCCCTTTTCGGATCGCCGGGATTCCATTCCTGGAGATCGTCGTGATCCCTTGCCGGATCGTCGAGACCAAATGCCAGATCGCCGCGACTCCGTGCCACGAGATCGCCGAGAACCTGTCTTGGATCGTCGAGACCCATTGCCAGATCGGCGGGACCCCGTACCGGATCGCCGCGAGCCTATGCCAGACCGCCGAGACCCCATACCGGACCGTCGAGAGCAAATGCCAGATCGCCGGGAATCGTTATTGGATCGCCGAGACTCCACGCCTGGGGATCGTCGGGAGCCCAACATGGCAGAACGGAGGGATCCGCTCCTGGATGTGCGTGACCGCCGGGACCCTCTCCTTGACAATCGAGATCGTCGAGAGCCCTTTTTGGATCGCCGCGACCCCATTCTGGACAATCGGGACCGCCGTGATCCTCCTTTTGACAACCGAGATCGACGTGAACCCATGTCTGGGCGGGACATGGACAACCGCGAGCGACGAGACTCGTTTCCAGAAAGTCGAGATCGATTTCGCGATCGGTCACGAGACCGCTCTAGAGACCGCCGCATGGGACGAGGCGAAGCACCGCCTCGCGATCTGCTGCCAAGGGATCAGCCGCAGAGAGATCAACCACCGAGGGACCAGCCGCCAAGGGATCAGCCGCCGAGGGATCAACCACCGAGGGACCAGCCGCCAAGGGAACAACCACCCCAGGACCAAGTCTCGAGAGACCATCCTTCAAGAGACGATGAGTCCATTGCCGCCGCTCGTGGTGATCATGCCCCATCTGCCGAGGGACATTCGTCGAAAGAGCTGCAGGACCCACCTCCAACGACGGAGCAGAGCAGTGTCGCCCCCAGTTCCGGTCGGACCAACGCCCAAGGACCCCCTCCATCCGCCTACTCGTCCCCTCGCCCTGGTCTCTTGACCCCGCCGCGCTCAGACGCCAAACCATCAGCGTATTCGTCCCCTCGACCTGGCTTGCTCGCGCCACCGGACGTCAAAGCAGCATATTCGTCCCCTCGACCAGCGCACCACCTCCACACAACCTCTGGCTCGCCAGTGCCGCCCTCAACTACGAGGAGTCACCCAAGCCATGGCTCCCCCCGCCTTCCCCCCCAGTCGGCGGAACTCATCCCAGCGTCATCGTCGTCTTCTCCAAGTAGGACAAATAACCAAACGCCACCTGCAGCATACTCGTCGCCGCGGCATCCATCGATTCGCGACTCACCGACTGCTCATGCTCCTTTCCCCCGACCCGCCCAGCCGCCGGTCGAAGCGCACGCAAATGCGTCCCCACGCCCAACCGGACCCCCCTCCACGATCGCCGCCGCGCCAAACACCCCAGAGCGTCAGGACCCAAAGCGAGACGAGATGTCCCCGCTCAAGCCATTCTTGAACCGACGAGGCTCGCTCGATCACCACGGACGCATTCATTCGTCGTCCCCAAAGGCCACCACCGGCAGTCCGTCGCGACAAAGCCCCCGTCCAAGACGACCGTCCGAGGGCGACGAGAAACACCATCGACGTAAAAGCATGGACGAACACGCCCCGAAACGCGACCCCCCCTTGCCCGTCGTGGAGGAAACCATTTTGGAACCCCCCAAACCAAAAGAGGCGGACGAGGAGGCGTCCATTGTGAAACATCGCCCCCGTTTAGGCTGGGGTCAGGGACTCGGCTCTTCTCCCAGTGCCGCCGCGACCACCGCCAAGAGACCTCGCATGGGTTGGGGCATGGGGCTGGTTGTCACGCAGGTGCCATCCCCAAAAGTTCAAGCCGACACACAGGCAACTCCGTTGACGGACTCGACAGATCCCCCAGCAGTACCCGAACCTGACACTGCTAACGACACGGCAGTGGTAACAGGAGCCGCAGTACCAACTGCAGACGCCCCATCTCTGGTCCAAATCCCTATAGTTGTGGAGGACCCGTCGGTGGCAAGGGTTGTCCCACCTCCGTCGCCTGAAGCCGTGGACATGGAAATTGATTCGACAACATCTGAAGACGACCAAGGAGCGATGGCGGCACCGGCTGCCCCAAAGGCAGAGACGGAGGATGCTACCCAGGGACAGAAACCAAGGAAGGAAGATATTCTAGCTTCCATTGAAGCCCTTGATGCCGACATTGCAAGCGTCAAATCGAAATTGGCGACAGTCAAACATGAATATGAAACACAACTCGACCAGCCCCCTGTGGCCCAGCCCTCGGAAGAGTCGCCGTTGGAGTCAAGTCCATCGAAAAAGACACGACCTGTGCTCGTGGACCCCGAATTAATGGCCACCGTACAGAAAATGATGGAAGACAACCTTAAAAAGTCCAAGGCTGCGCACGACCTGGTTGTGCCGCTTGGAAAAGAATTGGCGCAGTATTCGCAACCCAGTGAGTGTCCAGGTTACGCTGAAACGCTGGCGCGAGCTCGTCTTGTCCACGACTCGGTCAGCCTGCGTGTGCGCAAGCACAAACAAGCGCACTACGAGTCGATGAAATCGCTTGCAACGGAATACGTGTCTCTAAAACGCCTGTGGCGAACGAAAGTGAAGAAATTTGAGAAAGATCGCAAGAAGCAAGAAAAGCGGTCCAAGTTGCGGCAAAAGGTGCCTCGGCTTGACGAGGGGGACAACAAGCCGGCCGATGAAAAGGAAAAGGAGAAAGATACCCAACAAATCAACCATTTGCGGTCGTCTTCGCGCTTGACGAATAATTCATCGACACAATTGACGCAAATGTCGTTGATCAAGCAAATCGCCGACGTTGAGAAAGAAAAACAAGCTGCCTTGTGGGACCAAGAGAACAGGCGGAAACGGTGCGATGCGTTTTTCAATGCCATCTTGTCTCATGAATATGCTTAGATTGCGCGGCGCTATGGTTGCGTCTGGTTCAAGCTCTAGTCCGTATGTAATCCCAGATATGATTTTGGACGCAGAGGTGGTCCGATTGAAAAGCTTTATTCCACTTCCTCGACCCACATTGACAGGCATGGAACGACCTGGCGAAACGATTGAAAGTGGCTTGCACACTTTGGAAGCTGAAAAGTGGAAGAATCCATGGAGCGACGTGGAGAAGTGTATCTACGTGGACAAATTCCTCCAAACGCCAAAGAATTTCCACCGCATCGCGAGCTTCTTGCAAAACAAAACGACGGGGGACGTGATTTCGTTCTATTACCGAACCAAGAAAGTTCTGGATTACAAAGCCATCATTCGCGAGCAACAACTACGTCGTCGTGGTGCCGGCATAAAAAACACGTGGAACTGTTGGCAACTCAGTTTGTGCGCTGCCATGGCCTTGGGGGTGAAATTCCCTGACGCCCTCCAATCGAATTTGCTCAAGCACTCCAACTTTCGGTCCCATCAGGCAGCGCATTCGATTTTGCAAGCTGCACACCCCGTGGATCCGATTGCCAAGGGTGACGAGGAAGAAACAAATGACCAAACACCCATGGTATTTGATTTGATGGCTTTCCTGGACGACAACATGTACACAACTGGCTACGATTTGACCTCGCGATCCGTGCGGAGTCGTTTTGAAGCATTCCGTGCGTCCGCGGAATACATTCCAGACCCGCCCCCTTCCCTCGCTCCTCCACCCCAGCCCCCGACCAAGAAAGCAAGAGTGGAAAAGGACACCTCCGAAGCGACCGCGTCGCCACAAGCGTCGCGTCGCAAACCAACTACACCTCGCCCGACGCCCAAGGTGCCACCGAAGAAACCTAAATCAAGACCGGTGGCCGTAAAGAAAGTCGAGGAGGAAGCCCCTCCTGCGTCACCCGTTGTCAAAACGAGGAAGGAGGAACATCAGGCACCTCGGTCTCCTGTGGAGCCACACCCGCCTTTGGCCCCATTGCCGTTGCCGGTGGTCCATTCAACTCCACCAATGCTAGTCCCTTTGCCCGTACCTTTGACGCCAAGGACAACGCCACCGTCTGTGAATTCATCGATGTATCTCAACCCGAATACGCTCAACAACAACATGCTGCCCCAAAACAAGCGCGTCGTCCAAAAGTGGACCGAGCAGGAGAAGTCGGATTTCTTAAAATTCTTCTCGGTGCGTTGGCAATTTTTATTGAAGGCTTGCTGAGAACGATATCATGTCGATAGATATATGGCAAGGATTGGACCGCGCTGACCAACAACATTCCAAGCAAGACAGCGGCACAAATCAAAAATTATTATCAAAATTACAAAAATCGGCTCGGTCTACAGGTATTTGTATCCATCTTGGTCCAGTCCGACTGAAACGTCTAGGACGCTTTAAAGAAGCGCCCAGATCGTGGTCCTAATTCTGGTAGCAACACTCCCCAAGGCAACCAAAAGTCACCCACTCCGTCGCCAAATTCGCCGTCCAATGCATCAAACGGTGGACATCGAGCGCAACCATCATTTCAATTCCCATTGTCGATTCAAGTGCCGCAAGAGTACCCCCCCTTACAGACACATCCAACGCAATCCACACCGGCCTCATTGAATGCAGCTCAGCATCGCTTGATCCAAATGCAAAAAGAATTGTCGCGGATCCAAATGCAACAGTTGCAACCGCAGTCGTCCATGGGGCAGCCGACGGCATCAGCATACCCGATGAACTCGCACGGATCTCAGCTCAAGCTGTATCAGTATTCGCTGCAACAACAAGTGCAAATGCTTCAAATGCAAATGCACCAACAAAGCGTTCAAGACAACAATGCGATACAGACCCAGCCGTCCTCGTATGCGTCGTCATCGTCGATGCCACCGCGACTGAACCAACACCAGCCAATGCACGAACCACCAATCCGATACCATAGTGAACCCATGGGATACTACGACAGATTCAAGGAAGAATCCAAACCTCCCACGGAGAACGTCCCATTGGCTGCCCGCCCCCTTCTGGTTGAACAACAGGTATCACAACTCGCGAATACCATACTTTTGACGTTGCGACTAGTCGTCCAATTTACCACCTTTGGACCCTCCAACAACAACCGTGTCCAGTGTTCCAAGCCGCATGTCATTTTCTTCAATTTTGAACGAGAGTGTTGGCAGTCCCCAATATGCGTCGTCTCCGTCTGCGTCGGCCCCAGTAATTGTCGCATCGGCTCCCATCAGTCGATCGTCCATGTCCAGCATCCTGAACCGGCAAGCCGAGTCCCCCATTGCGTCCCAACAGCAGCCCACCCAACTACCGCATTCTTCGCATCACAAACCGTTTGGCAACTTGCAACCACCCCCACCGTTGCGTGCACCGTCGAGCTACAATGCCAATGTTTACTCGATGCACCATCGCCCAATTTACCATGACCACCACCATGGCATGTTAGACCAGCAGCAGCAGCCCCCTGCCCCAATGCACTACTCGCACCTCCACCACCAACCCATTCAACCATTGCAGCAACCAATGCATGCCCCACTCCACCAGCCGCTGCAGCCCATGCAAGCGCCTTCCATGCATCAGCCCATTCAGCCAATGCCGCAATCGAGTTTCCAACCAATTCAGCCCATGCAGCATTCCAGGCATGCCATGCCCATGTACAGCCATCGTGGCATGGAAGAACAACCCCCGCCTTGGGGGGACCAACACGGCATGCGGTACGACGAGCAAGCCCATCGACAAGCGCTGGAAAAGGAAGCCCATCTTCGAGTGGCACAGGAAGAAGCGGTGGCCGCCGCAGCCAATGCTGCCGCCGCGGCCGCGCGTGTTGAGGCGTTGCAGCGCAACGTCGCGCGGCAAGAGCCGCTGCACTTGGTGCCCCCTCGCTTTCCAAACACGTTGCCGCCGCAACCGTTCCACCTCAACCCATCGCGTCCGCTCGAGCCGAACAACAAAGCGCCGTCGTCGTCGCCGTCGGCCAACGACCGGCCGTGATGATTGCCAGTGTATACTTTAGAGTTTTATAAATCCCATTGTGAATAGGAGTAGTTAGGTTTCGATCACTCTTCTTCTGTGATGGATGGTGACGGCGTGATGCGAAAGTAGGGTTTTATTTCGTGGAACCCGTGCGGGAAGAGCGCTTTGGCGGATTCAGACGAAATGTCGGGTTCGATGAAGACGTCGTCGTTGACTTTCCAGTTGGTCGGGAGCACTACTTGATTGAACGCCGCCAATTGGAGACCGTCGAGGACGCGAATAAACTAATTATGTTGCAGAAATATCAATATTTGAATAGAAACTTACTTCATACAAGTTGCGGCCGATGGAGACGGGGTAATAGAAGACAAAACGCGCCGTCATGTCAATGTCGAGGATAAAGGCGGCGCTGTACGGCAAGAGGAAATGTTCCGAGCCATTGGCGGGTGCAGACGTGGATACCAACCCGAGCGAGCGAGAGAGCTCACCCGTCTCGTCGGCAATAACGGGAAAGTTTACTTGGACGTCCTGTGTTTCGTTCACGTCGTCGATGAACCGAGCTTGTTGCTTGACTAGACGTTTGCAAGATGATGACAAAACCGATGAGGGAAGACGACTTACGGCTTCCGATGCTCAGTCCTATGACGCGGCAGTTGCGTGCATCAAATTGCGGCTTGAGCTTTGTCAGCATACCCAACTCCTACACTCGAGAAGCCCGCATTGCAGGTGACAAATCCGCAACAACGCTTACAGTCATCCACACGGGGTGGAAATCTTGCGGAAACGTAAGCAGGAGAGCCCATGCCCCGTCAATGAAATCGTGGAGTTTGATTGCGCCCATCTGGGTCAGTCCAATCATCTTGGGGATTTTGCTCCCAACTTGGAACGGCGTTGGCGTCGGCGGCATGCGATCTTTGTGCGACTTTTGGAGCCAGAAACCTAATTTCGACCAATCACGCACGCAGCCAGTGTCGTTGCATTTATGCGCTCACATCGCCGATCGCCATGCCATCCCGATACGACGACCCCACCAGACAACATATCATCGTGCACTCGTAATAAGAGAATATGTGATCAAAAACCGTTCGGTTGCGACGGCCGAAGGTAATGAGCGGCACAGAGGGGACGGACGATACGCACATCGATGGATTAAATTATTGAAAGTCGGGGTCGTCGCGCATGTTCCACGCGATAAAATAATAGAATAATACGAGGAGGACAACGCATCCGACGCCGACAAAGAGGGAGCACGCCACGCGCCGCCGCTGGTCATTCTGTTCGTCGAGCATCACCTGCATGGAATGCGGCGCGCCGATTTCCAAGTCGGGTCGAACTTTGTACAGTTCTTGCTTTTCCCGCAGCGAGAGGCGACGGGGTTCGCGGCGTTGCTCGCCAGATTTCTCGTCTTCCAAATGGTGCGCGGCGAACTCAACGCTGCTGCTCTTGCGGAGAAGCTTTCGTTTCGGGGTCGTGTTGAAGGGAGACGCGCCGGTCGGAGGCCTATCTGCGAGGGGGGGTTTGGCTGGTGAGACCGACGTCGTCATCGACGCCGACCGGATGCTGCCATAGCCATCCAGCTTGTCTTGGAGCTGCACGACGGCAACAGTCATTTGCACGAAAGGGATTTCGTGGAAGAATGGCACAAGGAAGGCCAAGGCCACTCACGTTGAAGTTGCGACACAACCCAGCACTATTTTCTTGAATGCTGAGTGACGTCACAGCGCCGGCATCAGCATGGTGGGGTGGGGTAAAAACACGCAAAATGAGGGGACCCACACAATCGAGATGTTATTCATGGCACATACACAATCCAAGTTCAATGCCATCAGTTTGCAAGGCGACTTCCACAGCAATCGGAGTGGTCGGGTTTTATTGCTGGGACTGCTGAAAGATCAACGGACCCTTGAGCAATTTTGCGATATGCGCATCAAATTCATTCTTCATTGGCGCCGATTTACGCCACAGGTAGATGCTCATCGGCGACTGCAAGTGACCATTGGGAGAAGTATCTCAAGAACGAGTGACCTGAGAATGGGGGGTGGTCATCAAAAATCCACTTGGGCAAAAGTTGAACACAGTGAAGTCACCACCAACCGGACGTACGGAAAACATATCCGGTTGTGGCAGACTCAAGACAAGCACCTTCAAGTTGATTGATTGAGCCACTGCAATTAGCAGCAACATGGCCATGAATGCGTATAAAGCAGTTGAAAAGAAGTGGAAGCAAATGAAACTGAAAGGTGAAGAGGAATTGCGGACACTTTTGGCAACATCGACTGCACCAAACACGCTGATTGATGTTAAACAGGGCAGCAGTCTGGTGTACAAGGTTGGTGAATGCGAGATTCTTCCTGGGAGAAACCGACCAATTTATGCCCTGTGTGATCCAAAAGATTCAAACCATGTCCACTCTGGATTTTTCATAATTCCTGGTGCTTTGGATTCGTCCACCCAACGATCTATTGCTGAAAAATGTTTGAATGAGTATGCTGAAGCGCCCCACACAACAAACCTCCACCCATTGAATCAGCAGGTTTGGCCACGAAATCACTCAACAATATACCCCTGTATGATGTTTTAGGTCGAAAAAATTTGGCTAAAATCGGTGGAGAGTCGCACGGGTTACCCAAAAACAAAAGATCCAATGGAGAAACTCCATTGGGCTGCTCTCGGCTACCACTATAACTGGACTATGAGAGCGTACCCCGAGCATCCTGCGTCCCTTGTGCCAGGTGAATTGCAAACACTAGGTCGCCAATGCGCTCGTGCAGTTGGGTTTGACTTGATATCTGAAGCGGCATTGGTAAATTACTATAAAGCGACATCAACAATGGGTGGCCATCAAGATAACGTCGAAGTAACATTTAACCACCCAGTTGTATCATTTTCCTTGGGGTGCAGTGCTGTTTTCCTGAAAGGTAGTCTGCGCTGATGACAAGTTTTAACATCAATGGCGTTGCGTAGGTGGTTTATCTAAGGACACCACCCCAATGGAAATTCTACTGAGAAGTGGCGACGTCGTTATCATGGGCGGGGGGTCAAGATTGTGCTTTCACGGTGCCTACTGATTCTTCACTGACCATAACAACTAATCATTGTGTAGGCATAGCCAAAACACTTCCCGTGCAGCAACTGGAGGCATTTCCTCTAACTGATGATGATGTTGGTTCATGGAACGTTGCCAATTACCTCCGAACCAATCGACTCAATATTAACCTTCGTCAAGTGTTTCCATCAAAAAATCACGAGGCTAGTAGTCCAACTCATAAAAGACAAAAGCTGGAAACACATTTGAATTAGCAATGGTTTACTTTTGCAATACAATTTATGGTGTCAAAACCACTGCAAATCAGTCTGTTCCAAGCTTGGACATCATTTGATCGAAATTTTCCAACATTTTTTTTTTGTACTCGCCCATCAGCAACATAGCTTGTTTTTTGTCTTTTTTCTTTAATTGCAAAAGGTCGTCTTCATTGGAAACGTCGATTCTGGTTTCGGTGTTGGTTTTGTCGTCCTTGATAACGAGGTTCATGTGCGTTGAAAAGGTATCGTCCAGTACGAATAGAACTTTAGCCTTTGCAGTGGAAATATTCGCTGGACTTCCGCTGTCGATTGGAGATCCGTTCCGAGAATACGTAGTTTCTCCAACCTTACGGCGACGAACTGTGGATGGTGTCTGAAGTCGCAAACTCCTCCGTCGACTCGGAGTTTCTGCATCGGAGAGGCTCGACTTAGATGGTGTACTGAACGAGGAATTGGACGAATTTCTACCTTTGCCCGCTCCACGGCGAGCTTTTGGTAGCACAGACGACAAGTCCCCTCTATAATCAGCCAGGAATTGGTCCAGTGGCATTGAACGGATTTTCTCTGGAATGGGCATAGTGTCTCTCGCAAACTGGTTCCTTACTTCGTCTACATAATCTGCCACCAGTTTTCTCATCTTTTGGCATCGCTCTTCGACTTGCTTGTTCATCTCGTCGAGTTTCAAGGCTGCTGGGCTTTGGGTTGCCATTGTGTCTGCGTTCCTTGAAGCAATTTGGGCGTGGGAGGAGCCTTTTGAATTCAGCCAATCACAGCAGAAGTATACATAACTGTTATCCGGTCATAAGTTGAGATTTCCCTCCAAAACCATTGAAATACTTGTGCCGAGATAATAATATTTATATTTGGCTATAGATTTGTATACATCAATTTTACTCCGTATATTATTTTCGTTACGAGTTTGTTTAATTCTGAAGAAGTTGGCGCGAGTCGAGCGCATTTCTTGGCGTTGGCATGGTCGAATCAAGAAACAGTGAATACGTCGAGGGATCGGTCTACCGCGTGCGACTCCACAACTTTCTGACGTATTCTGATGCAGAGTTATTCCCCGGGCCACGCCTAAACCTCGTCATTGGCCCAAATGGTACAGGAAAGTCCTCAATTGTGTGCGCGCTCTGCGTTGGACTGGGAGGGGCAACAAAAGTGCTTGGGCGAGCGGATAAAATGGGCGACTTTGTACAGCATGAAAAGGAATCGGGATTCACTGAAATCGAACTATTCTTCAAGAATAAGAATCTTGTGATCCGTCGAACCATTTACAGGGACCATCGATCGACATGGCATGTAAACGGAAAAGACGCCAGCCAAAACAAAGTGAAAGAGGTTCTATCGAAAGCTAAAATTCAAATTGATAATCTGTGCCAATTTCTCCCTCAGGACAAAGTAAGTTACTTTCATCGCATCTTCATATCATGATTTTGAATTTTCAGGTTGGTGATTTTTCCCGAATGAGCCCAACACAACTCTTGAGAGCAACTCAAGCAGCAATCGGTAATGGTGAATTGGCGGAACAGCAAGACGAAATCATGAAAATGGAGAAGGAAAATAGTACAAGTGGGCGCACTCTGGAAGCTACCAGATCAAGATTAGAGACAAAGCGTTCTGAAAATGCACAACGTCAACGCGACGTTGAACGTATTCGAGAACAAGAGGCTCGGCGTACTGAATTGGCGAACTTGGAGAAGAAGCTTATGTGGGTTCAATTTGAGGATCAGAAACGGCAGGTTGTCGAATTGAAAGATCGGAAGAATGAACTAAAGGATCGCCTTCAAGTAATTGAACAACTATGTCGACAAAATATAATATTTGCTATAGAAAGCCAAGAGTGTGCAATTTGATCCCCTCGAAAAATTACTTGATGAACAGAAGGAGGCAATGAGTACCATTCGAGCAAGGTAATTTTCTTGGAATTAATGGTATGTATAAATACATTAACACGTTTAGCAAGAAAAACATCGCCCAAGAAAAAATATCGATTGAAAAATCACTGGCTAATATTAAGTTGCGTGTACGAATTAGTTGAAGTGTGCTCTGAATCTGACACCGAAATAGGTTGACCATGCTGAGCGTGAAGAAAGTGAAACGCAGGCGGAACTCCAAACTCTAAGAGACCGTCATCGTCAAATGCGAGATAAATTAGAACGGGAATTGCAGAAAGAACATCAACTATCAGAAGAGTATTCGCAACTTCCAGATGAATCGGGTCTTCGACAAGAAATGGAGGAATTAAATCAAAATTCACAACAATATGACACCCAAGTACGAAGTTTTTTATATCTCCTTCTTATACGTTTTATAGCTCTTTGAGCTAACTCAAATCCGTGAAAACAATAAGCAATCCGTAAGTTTTTCCTGTATGGTTGATTTCATAGTTTTGTTATAGTACACTCATTTGAACAATGAGATTAAAAAAATTGATGCTCAACAAGCGAAGCTTGATAATGAACAATTACAGAAGCAAAAAGTTTTACAAAGACGTGACGGTGATTGCATGCGCGCCCATGAATGGGTGAAGAATAACCCCACAAAGTTTCGCCGAAAAGTTTGGGGTCCAGTTGCTCTCGAGGTATGCTCGCCTCAATTGTTGTAGTTTACATTTGTGAAGATTCAAGTGAAAGAAAAACTACATGCCAAATATTTAGAAGATACTTTACAAAATTGGGTCTTAACCACCTTTGTCACCGAGTGTAAAGAAGACTACGATGTTCTCGTGAAGGAGCTTAACGAAGGCAGTCGACGCTTGGGCATCAACGTTACGAATGTGCCTGACGGACGTGCTGCCCAATTCAGTAGACCTTATTCTGCTTCTCAATTGCAACGAATCCAATCCGAATTTGGCATGACTTGTTATCTCGATGAAGTAAAAGAATATGCTTATTCAATCGGATGAGTTATGCATTTAGGTTATCAAGGCTCCGGATATTATCCATGAGGTCCTTCGTACTAATGGCGGCATTCACTCAATGATTGTTGGAACCCAGGCCACCGAAAATATGGTGAACAAAGGAATTGATGTGTTTTCGACGTTGACTTCAATGTACAACGGGGCGTCTTTTGTAACTCCCTCAAAAAAATATGTTTCGTCAGGTTTTGAATACCTCCTCAATTTTTCCAAATCAAAACATGCATGTATTAGTATCAAAATATGGTAATCGTTCCACGACAACAAGGACAAATGATTTGCGTGAGCCCCAGTATTTGGTTGCATCGTCAGATAATCAAGAGCTACACGAAAACTTACGCGAGATGAAATCACGAATCAAGGACCAAATTAGAGAAATTCAAGAAAATGTATATAGCATATGATATTGAAGATCCATGCTGATTTATTTCCTTGTAGATCGACAGCGTTAAAGTAAAAGAAAAAGATCTTTTAGACGCCAAACATAACTTTTCCACAAAAATGAAGAATGTCCGAGAACAACTCAGACGTCGACAACAATTATCGGGGTACATTGAGGACTGCAAACGAAAAATTCGGAATTTGGAAGCTGAGTTATCAAGAGTGAGTTATTCAAAGTAACTTACTCGAATAATATTTTCGAAATTCGCATAGGATATCACTGACAAAGAAGAGGCACTTGCGCGGAAATTGCGCAATACATTGAAAAAGTACGTAAAGTTTTCGACCAATATGTATTGAAATTGGATTTTTCTTGAAGGCATGTCGAGCATCTACAAGGAAGCCAGAAAATGGCGAGCAATATGCTTTACACAATGTCTAGTCAAGCTGAATTTGAATTGAAAAGTACCACAATGGAGCATCGCTTGAACGTTATAACACGAGTTTTGGGTGAAGAAGAAGCAAAACTTCGGTATGATTCACCCACCTTCAATTATTTTACCTATCGACTTTTCTTAGGAGGTTGAAGGAGGATTATGAAGATGTTAAAAACTCTCTGCTTCAAAGTGCTAAACGAGCAAAAGAGTTGAAGTCTCGGGCTGAAAAAGTCGCACCTTTAAGCGATTTTGAGCTAATTTTTCAAAGTCTTCCGGATGATGCAGTCGAATTGCAAGCGCGAATCGAAAATGTTCGCGTTGCTTTGGCACATTTTCGAGGGGATTTACGCGTAGTTGATATCTACGAACGAGTACAGCGTGAAATTGAAGAAGACGAAAAAGAATTGGCGCTACTAGAATCAAATGCCGCAACTCAGCAAGACCGAATTAACGCCATTAAAGTATAGTTACTGCGTATGTGAAAGTCAATTCAATTGTATATATAGGACCCGTGGTATACAAAATTGAAGCAGGTTGTTGCGGAAGTCAATGAATCATTTGCACAATACTTCAAAGACATCGGATGCGTCGGCGAAATCCACCTCAATGAAGATGGAGTAAGAAAAATGCATATACTCACAATTTAGTATTTGTTAGGAAATTTCGAAATGGGGTATTGAACGAAGAGCTCAGTTTAGACTGACAGGAAAAATGACTACAATGACTGCTGAAGAACAGTCTGGAGGGGTGCGCTCGAAATTGGAGTGAATATGTTCAATTGACATTTTTATTTAGGAAAAATCGGTTGGAACAATAATGTATCTGATGGCGCTTCAAAGTTTAACAAATTGCCCTTTTCGAGTTGTGGACGAAATTAATCAGGTATACTGCAAATTTATCATTAGTCTGATTTTGTTGTCCAGGGGATGGATATATACAACGAGCGGAAGGTTTTTTCGCGAATTACAAAGTCTTCATGTGGAAGTCAACTCCCTCAGTACTTTCTAATCACTCCCAAGCTCATTACGGGCCTCCACTATCACCCAGACACAAAGGTTTTGGTCATTTTGAACGGACCGTACAATATTAATCAAAATGACTGGGATGTCGAGCAGTTTATCAATAAACGCAGACGAATTCAATAATACACGTGTCCGTTGCTTCTAACGCGTATTTGTTATTTTCTGCATTCGTGACTATTATATAATAATTTCACTGAATGTTTTTCTCAAGCTCTGTGAAGCAAACTTTATGAAAGAATAATTGATGTTGTTTAAGAGATCAAAGAAAGCTACAGTGTAAGACGTACAAGTAAATAAATGTTCAATCGAAAATGTCTCCAAAGAATACGCTGTGTGAATTTGATCTATCGTGTGTCAAAGCAAAGTTGAATCTCAATACAGTCCTGGGGAATACCGGTATTGAGAGTAAAAATTCTCGATTATTGTGGTGCTGGTCTAAAATATTGTTGAAATTACAACACCATAATTCGTTATGTGTTGGTGGCATCTTGATCAGATTGATTCCATGAGATCACAATGACAATTTGAATGTCTGTCATGTAACCTCGTCATCGATTCTGATTGGCTAAAATAATATGAAATTAAATACATTCCCAAACCAGAGTCTGAATCCGTGCGGAAACACTTCTCCCTCGGCGAAACATGATCCAACAAGCTCTTGCGTTAATGCTACAGCGCTTGTTGGGAAAGTTCCTCACACTTGATGCATCTCAGTTAAACTTAAGCATTTGGGACGGAGACCTAACTTTCAAGAACCTCCAGCTCAAGTTAGGTTATGGCCGTGGCGAAGTTGGTGAACTGCAGATTCAAGTCCCATGGCGTGCTTTATGGAGTCAACCCGTTGTTCTTAAAGCCCAAAAAATTCGAATTTACGCGCATGCTAACTCCAATCCATTCGATTCAACAGAACAAGCGAATCATTCAGGTGGCCCAGCATCTGAAGAGCAGGACAGGACATACTTATCGAAGTTACTTGCATGCATCGTTGGGAATATTCACATTGAGCTCGAGGACATTGAGGTGCAATACGAATGCGCCGAGGACACGCGTGAAAAGGTAAGCTTGAACAAATTATCTTGCAATATTAACAGAAGAGGACAAACAGGCAACGGGTTTCGCTGTTTGCAAAATTCAACGAGTTGTACTGCATAATACTGATTCGAATTGGATGCCAGCATTTATTGAACCTTCGGCTGGAGGAAATATATCCCGAAAAGTTGGAGTCTAACTGAGATACCATGATTAACTGATCAATGTAGAGAATGAAAGTCGACGGAATATCGGCGTTTGCTACTTTGTACGCAGCCTCGACGCCGCAATATATATTCCACAATTGGTCCAGCGATATAAAAGTACACAATATACTGAAAATTTGCGTCATTCCGGTAACTAGGTGACGCTTTCGTACCAAAGTGCAAGCGCATCGATTCCGGACGTTGAGCTTCAAGTTGCCTTTGAGAATGATCACACTCAAGAATTTGCATGCAATGCCTGCCAGGTCCTTGCTTCCTACTCGGAAGTTGACAACTCAACGTTGCAAGTTCACTTGGACTCAACACACGTCGATATCTTAAGTGCCATTTTGCTTGAACTGAAAGCCCCCTTTGATCAGTATGACCAGTTTACAAAGCTCACACCAAGTAAAACTCAAGGTTTTGCGCTAGTTTTAGCATACGCAAAACAATGGTTACTGTCGGACTGTATTGATGGACCATCAAATGAAAATGGAACAATTTCTGACGATGAAGATGACGATGTGTTTGAGGACGCAATATCACCACCAAGCTTAAGCATACATGTAGCTCTGAACTCTGCTGTGGAAGTCTGCGTATTTCCACGACCAAACAATTCGAATAAATCACGGCATTGGTGTTTACGCATTCAAGGACTTGAAGTTTCATTACGTCAAACTTGCGTGGAAAGTGAAATGCAAATGAACATTCCTATGATTTCGTTACAAGAATATCAAGAAAATGGCATCCATAATTTAGTTTCTCAACATCCAAGCGCGGTTCCATTTTTACATTTATCTTGCATTCTGCCAGAAGATGAAAGCCAACGAGTTGGCGCACCAACACGTTTTACTTATTGGATGGATAATCCTTTAATTGTTTCAGTGAGTGAGGATAGTGTAACTGAATGGATGATTTTGACAGAACCGTTGTGGTCATGGTATGAAAAATGGTTCCAACAATATCCCTCTGGACAAACGTATCTGACTGATGAAGAACGGGTAACTTTACCTGTTGTCGATGTAAGGATCAAGTCACTCACATTCGAATTAAAATTGCCATCACAATTTCATTTCGGTTTTTGTATTAAGTCACTTACCGTGGACACGACAATTGACGATACTGCGATAAGCATATCAAGTGGCTTCGAATGCTTCCGTGTGTACTCTACTATGGAGGACATGTTTATGGCCGAGGCAGTAACAGTTGTCCTCACAAGCCAAGTCCTGATAGGAAGTCAGGTAAATTCCGTATATCATTGCCATCATACATTTGGAAATGGACCGAATATTGCTTCAATTCCTGCATCCAACTCGTCGGATGTTTTTGGATCGCGTTTTGTTGAGCAGCAAGGTGAAACTGCAATGTATAAATTGATTGCTAATTTACCACCATTGCACGTCCGCATCAACGAGACAGAATACTTCAATTTAATGGCATTGAGTGGAACTTTGACAAAATACTTTTCTTCTTCGCCATCCCGCGTTGTTTCTCCGCATTGTACAAATTCAAGTAATTTCCATTGGTCTATATTATCAATTTCAGTTGCAATCCCCGAAATAAAACTTTTATTGGAGCCATGGTCTGAAGCCACGTTCAAAACACTCCAGTTTACATCACGGGTATGCACAAAAATTACAAATTCAATTTTATCGATTGGATCTGTCAGTATATTGGACCTTCAAACTCTTGAAATCCCGGTTTTAACGATACCAGATGAATTGTCTGTTCAATTTGTTAATTGTCCCCGCTCGGCTTATATGTTTTCCGACACCGTAAATTTAAGCCCTCTGAATGTTGATTTGATACATATATCAGTTCCTGGACGAATCCAATTTTCTCTGACCACCCCTTTTCTGACAATTTACATGAAGTGGGCAACAACGGGTTATTTACATTTCTTACTGTCTCGTGGGGAAGTCGAACAAGGACCACCCCAATCGTCCAATATTTTATCTCGAGACAGTTCTCATTGTACTATTCAGTGGAGTTTGTGGCTTGAACATGGTTTTATAATCGACGTTTACCATCTCGATAGAGAAAATATCCACCAATGTCAAAAATGTTTTAATTCGTCATTACATATGGCAACTTTAAGCTGTACTTTTGTCACTGCAGCTGGACTCGTCTATGAAGCGAATTGCGATACAACAACTGACATTCGTGGGACAGTTAAAAATTTGAAACTGGTGGATTGCACACATTCGTTGTCGTCGAGACCTGTCAAAATGCCCCATCGTGCTGCCATTGCTGAAACGCGAGAAGATAAATTACAACATGTTGATTTTCGGGTGGTTTGCAGTCAAAATGATCATTCATCTAATTGCTTACTACAGTTTCGATTGGATGCAGTAGCATTAACATATTTGCTTCGAGTTCACAAACAGTTAGATTATTTTTGTAGACATCATTTGTACAATTCTTTGTACGATTCAATCAGCTCAGAACAAAAGGAATCAATTTACGCCTCTTACGGCGTACAAAACGTGTCAAAACCAGGCGTTGAAATTCACCCCGAAATTCGATGGGAAGTTGTTGCGCATGATTTGAGTTTTACTTTGCCAAGAAATTCATGCTCAAATGAAGCAATTATACTGCGAAGCAGTAGCGCAAAATTTCAGTCTACACCAGAGCCATCAGATTTTTTATCAAATGGCTTATTTATCGACGAAGAAGTGTCGAGAGCTTCTATTCCAACCGTATCACGACGTCAAGAATTGAGACGTGTAGAATTGCGACATCTGCGGAGAATAGTAAAAAATCAGCGTGCTAAGCTACTGGTCAGTCGATCACAACTACATGTTGATCACAAAACAGCATTACGAGAAAGTCAGCATTTCATGCATGAAGGAGCAAGTGTTGATTCACTGTTTCAAGCGGAACAAGCGTGCTCAATATTAAGCGCGAAGTTAGAGTCTGTCGAAGAACATCTTAATGAGTTGCAAAAACATTTAATTTTTATTGACTCCGAAATCGAAGCAACTAAAGTGTCTGAGGATGAAGTCAAAGTGGTCGGAAGATATCGCAGCCATTCATTGGATATGATCCAAGAATCTGTCGCCAAAATACCAGAATATTCTGTGAGTTCCATGTTTGGTGCAGAGGACGCTGCATTTCATGATGCTGCAGATGAAATGGCACCCGAGGAAAAATTACCATGGCTTGCGTTTGAGCTCATAGGATTGAGTGGCTGGACTATTGATCCAATGACGAACGAAATTGATGGAGAAAACCCACTTTTCCAACAAACAATGGCATATTGTAGTGTTGATTTCAAGGTATGTTTCATTGAGTTTCCTGATTCACTCAATGAAATAGAGTTTATTCAATCTGGAATCCAATTCTTCGTATTGGGTTCAAAATGTTAATATTCGACTCAATGAATGGAGTGTTGACTTTTATGAGTACCAATTTGGGACAATTGTTGGAATGGTATATGAAAATTTCAAGGAAGTAAACACTGTTGTTGATGAAAACATTTGGCCAAGATGTTCACATTGCGGTGGATTCCACGGGGACAACGCGGTGTGTAATGTTGATTGGTTGCGAGTTTCTGTGGAAGTACTTGATGCAACGTTGACGTTGCACAAGAAAATGGAATTACCTATTAAATTGACGAAATTAGACCTGGAACAGCTTTCCATGTTCATTTCAATGAAAACTAGCGATACACTGGACATCGAGGTATCAATGGTGGCATTCAACTTTGCAGAAGAACATGAAGTAATCAATGAATACGTTCGACCTACTCAATCAATTCGAGATATCCCGCAACTGCAATTTATATCCTCATCAAGTTACACTGATAGCAACTATACACTTCACATAAATCACTCGCACGTAATTGTAATTCCAGACTCAATAAGTATGCTGACAAGCTTCTTTTCGTGGCCATTTTGGATCCCTTCATGTGAAGTGAATATTGAATTTGTTGCACCACCTTTGATTGATTGGAAGGTCATGGAAGTGAATATTATTTTTGACAAAGCTTGTTGTTTCTATTTGTTGGAAGACTTCACGATGTTAGATACACGGTACGAATACTTGCTTGAGTTAGTTTAGTGGTTTAATGTTTCTCGATAGTGCCTTGGTTTTAATGGCCCAATTAAAGATTGACGACACCTGGTCACAAGACATACCAAATCAATGTAGCTCGACTAAAATAGACCTCAAATTGATTCTCTCCGGACCACACAAATTTATATTGAGTTTTGAATACGAGTAAACTTGAGGAAATCGAATTTGCAGGACTGCCGTCCTGACGAAACCTGTTTACACGGATGTTTGTCATGCAAAAACCGGATTATGGCCCAATAAAAGTTTGACTTGGTCTCAAGACATACAAAATCATTGTAGCTCGACTAAAATAGACCTCACAATTGAACAACGAGGTCTCATTATTCCTGTTGAAGCTCGACTATCTGTTCAAGATATTTTGTTCCTGTCAAATATATTGCACAATTATTTGAACCGCCAAGTCACCAGCAATTGTGGTCCTGAAATTTTGGAGTTATCACCAAGTCCAAGGTTATTAAGCGATCGATTGTTGGCTGATGTTGGGGGTTTGCGTGTTGTTTTGGTTAATAACAGCTTAGGTGTCCCCATTGCCGATGTAATGATGTCAGAGATTGAGTGTCAATATGAAAGTAAAGTCAATTCAAACATGAGTATTGGTGATATATTTCATTGCAATTACTTCAACAACAGTATATATCGCTGGGCCATTAATTGAACCCTTTGAAATTCAGAGTGCAGTGTAATTTCGACTTCACTCGACGTCCAGTTGAATTTTCCGTTTGCTCTGAATGTGAACTACACACCAGCTATGGCTCCAATATTGTTTATGGACAATTTACTTCAAACCGATGACGTGGTTACCAGTGGTGCAAAGGTGACAACCCCATTTTGGCTTAAGAATAGTTTGGGTACAAGTATCAAGTTCAGTTTTGCGCATGGGCAGTCATTTATACAAGATAATGTGGAGCACTCCGAGGTCGTTCCGATCGACTGTCGAGATAAAAGTACACATTTACGAACTTTCGATAAAGCCAGTGAACTCGAATCACTTTTGTTTCAAAAGAGTAACTTAACAGCCCAACATTCATTGTACGACTCCAAATGTGCCATAGAAATAAGTAACACATTTGTAGGTTTATATGGGTTATGGAGTCAAAATGGATGAGTGTTGCCCCTGTAACTGTTGACGTTGTCGGTCATATTTCAATATGCCTGAAACCCGTTGATGAACATGCTGAAAATGGAGATAGTCAATCTCCAGTAATTGTTGCAGAGATTAGTATACAAGATGACGGGAGTAAATTGATTCATGTGCACTCACAAGTTCTTGTGCGCAATGACACGTCAATGCCATTAATGATTTGGGGGTATGCCCCCCCTGGTATAATTGAGGAATGGATCGTTGAACGCGAGGCAACTTCTTGTGTACCATTACATCTCATTCACGCGGAAGCCCGTTTGAGTGTCCGGCCATCGTTCGACACAGATTATGCTCCCTTGGCAGCAACTTTTGGAGCATTTGAGAACGAAATTCGTGCTGCGCAGCTTAGTTTCGAGACTTAGAGGCGCAGGTTTGTTCGCATGAGTACCTGCACTTGCAAATATAAAGTAAATGGCCCGAAATCGAACATTTTGTCGATGCAACTGTTGCCTGGGATGCTTGTTCGCGAACTTCCTGCGTGGCAATGTGTATATGATGTTGAAGCATTTGCGCTTCTGAACACAAGTGTTTCACCATCAACGCATTATGCTCGTCGTGGTTCTGCTGTGCTACCAATAGTTGACGAACATGACGAAGAATAGGAAGTGTTTGAAGCTTTGTTGCGCCTCGAAGAAGAATCTAATTCCCTTCCAAAGTCACAACCCATCGTCGATGTTTTGGAAGAAGCGAAACATGCAAAACAAGGCCAAGAGTCATCAGCGTTGACATTTGCACATATATTGACAATAAGCCATTTCTAACGCTACACAATCGACTTGCGTGTCCAGTTGCGTACCGTACATTGGCGCAATCTTTGCAATTGGTATATTTATTACTCAATCTCATGATTGTTCACAGTTATTCAGGTGGCCGAAGGTGTATTGATAGTTGGGGAAGTGTTATTTCTTTTCCAAATCAATGGGCAAGAAGAAATATTCGTGTCGTATAGACTTGAGAATTACAATTGGAGCGAGCCTACAACTCTGGTGCATCCAAAATCATATAGCATTCCATTCAAAGAAAGTATTGACGGAATTAAGTTGAAAGGACGGACTTTTCTGGACTCTCAGAGCTTCAAAAATTCACAAGGTTTCATCCATTGGTTGTATTTGGCTGAATTCTTTTAGGACCTGTACCTGAGTTGCAATTGCGCCTGAAGCGTAAAGATCGAGATGTAATTGTGTACAGTTCCCTCTGGATTGTGAACCACACTGGTCTACCTCTTGAATACTGCGACTGCCTTAGTCGGAAAAATTTGGAAAATACATCAACGTATGTGCATAATCGCCCTGGGTCATTGGCCAGTACAAATTTTGTCAGACGCTTGTCAAGTGTTATGGTTTCTTCAGTACCACCCCTTGAAGATTTGCATCTTTTTGAAAAACCAGGAACAATAGTACCCATTGCTTTATATTTGGTTGTGAGTGAAGCACAAAATCTATTCAATTCGCACAAGTATATCGGAACTCAAAATCCATACGTTCGGGCTTCTTTATATATTCCCAAGACAGGGAGAAACGTTGATTTGGCCGGAAGTTTATATTGCTTTGCGAGAACAAAACCGCATGTCTGTGGCGGTGTGAACCCAAAATTTACAAGTACCCACGGAAACACAATTTATCTACCGTTTCCGACTGAGATTGGTGTTTATCAATTGCAACTGGCCCGTGTCGTCGTTGAAATGCGCACAGTGTGGTTCGGTTCAGACAGTTTGCTTGGCATGGGTACATGCATTGTCTCTAATATAATTCTCGAAATATCCAGTAGTCACGCTATCACTATCCGATATTTCTGCAAACCAAGAAAATTTTGCAGGCTTCGAGTGGCACGATCTAAATAAACGGAAATCGAGCCGTGGGCCATCTTCAAGCTCCACAGTAGGAAAACTATTGATGTCTATCACACTAGCTAGGAAGCACTTTATTGATACACCTGCGATGAGTGATCAAGCGTGGGGTACTGTACTTACTACACCCCGCATAAACAAGGCAAAACCGTCATCCATAATTGCAGACACTCCATTTGATTTGACAGTCTACCTGTCGACAAATCGTTTTACTTCGATTGTCATTTCGGTAGTTCCCAGCACCACGCTCTTGGAAATCCTAAGTAAAATATCAACATTGGGTGGTTTTATTATGGCGCCGCATGATTACATGCTTGTTGAGCTATTGCTTCCACGGTTTGTATCATTAAGGAGCGCAGGGCGTCCTGAAGCTGAGATGGTATGGCACGATTTTGACGGATGTGAACAACCCAATTCAATTGCTTGGTAAAAAACATGGAGTGCATTTGTGTCACCGGATTAGCTACACTTCGCCTGTACGACGAAAGTAGCACAGCCAGTGTACATCATACTACACCAAGATCCCTCAGCCAGCATCGACAACCCAATCAAACACGGCCAGTTAAATGGACGGAGGCCATTAATTTCGGAGCGAAGACAGGTATGGCGTTTCTCATCCTTATATTCATAACGTATTATTAGGTAGCTCGTGGGACGTATTGCGAGTTCGAACTTTCAAGTCTAGCTGGTCTGGAGCAGTGCGAATTCATCGTAATGCTCTTGGTAACTCAGGTGTTGCTCAATTACTCACTTTGGTTGAAGAAGCTGAACATTCCCGCCTCAATCCAAGTAAACAATATGAGTTGGCATTGTGGAGCTGTTATGGCCCCGGAGCATTCGGTGATACAATTGTAACGACAATTGTCCCTCGGTACGTCATTATTAACCAAACGTCGCACAATCTGTGGTACCGGCAACATAAGTGCAAAATCGTCACAACACTTCACACAAATGATATGAAACCGTTTCATTGGGATAAAGCAGATGAAGTAAAAAAGAGTATCGAGGTAACTTTTGCTGAAGGCGATATGGACTGGTCAGGGCCATTTACAATACATTCACTTGGTATGTGTTATTGAACTATCGGTAACTGACAGGCGCATTTAGGGACTACACACTTAAAATTACGAGGGAAAGACAATGTTCACGATATATATATCTTGCAAGCGCACTTGGATATGGTTGGAGGGTCGATTGTTTGCGTATTTCGAGACGAAAGTAAGCGATGGCCTCCGTACAGGATCGACAACTTTACATCTTTTCGGCTTCAATTCCGACAAGCTCAATGGCAAAGAGACATTTGGGACGAAGTTCGCCCTCGAAGTTCCGTGCCATACTCGTGGGATAATCACGACGGCCGACAATCAGTATCCGCTGATGGAAATCAAACGCATGTACTTGAGAGATTCTTGGATGTGCGTTTCATGCAAGTGTCGTCGTCATTGTCATTGGATGTGACAAATGCCGTTGTTGAGACGAAAGATTACAATTTAGATATGATGCAGAAACACAAGCGAATCCAATTGACAAGGTCACTGCCCGCTGCATTGTTCGACGGGTGTGCTATTCAAGCAACTTTGTTGAAGAAAGACAACGCATTTAATTGGAGTAAACGGTAGCTTTAATGTCGTGAACTCTGTTAATATTTTTTACATGTAGATATTTCCGACTGCATGACCATATGATATACTATTTTATGACCGAGAGTGATCATGCGCTGCGGGTGTGATCGACCTTGGCTTAAATCCATTTTCAGATGATGGAGTAATATTACATATGAAGGGCTGGTCAAAGCCGAAATATAAGCGAAGCAATGCAAGTCGAAAAGCAAATCCGCTGCAAAATATGGCAAAGAGTATAACAGACACTTTATTTGGCGAAGATATCAAAGACGAGAACGAATCTTCGACCCCATTTTGTGAGGAATATGCATTATGGGTCGGCACTCTTGTTCGCATGTCGGATCGTATGGTAGCAAAGGCAACAGAATGGATACAAGCATTGACGTTGAATGGTGCTGAGCTTTCACCAACTCAATTGTTTTTGGTTTCTGGATCTGATATGGTTCAGTTTTTAATTTCAGAGAATCTTGCGACAAGCAAGTACGTTGCTATTGAAAAAGCGCAACAATTGTTGTACTTCGGCGTTTTGGGTTTATGGAACCCCCCGCCTGATATTGATGTTGAAGACATACAATTTGAGAGTTCTGGTACTCTATATCGTGTAATTTTGCCAAGTCCTCCAGCCCCTACCACTCGTGAATTCTCAATTAGTACGCAAAGCAAGACATACAATTTGCGAGCGGAATCTCCTGACGAGGCTGCGTCGTGGTGTCGACATATTCGTGAGGCAATGATTCATGCTATGCACGATGCGCACAGTAGTCACACCATTAAAGCACCTGAAATTGTACATGACACAAAAACTACTACAAAAACGTATGTATATGCTCGTGTGCGAGCTGACGGCCCCACAAAAGTTTTGGAATTAACAGAAGGGGGCGAAGAAGATGAAGAAGGGAGTTGCAGTTTTGGCGGTGCAATGAAACTATTTGACGAATCCCCGAAGGAGCCTAGTGATCCTGCAGCTGAATGGCTGCAACATATCCACGTGAATGTTAGTTTAACAAGTATCGGATTCAGTTGCATCAATCAACAGCCAATGGAACTTGTGTATGCTAGTCTGCAAGGTGTGGTTGTATCATTTGATCGAGATGTGAACAAAATGCGTTTTGGAATTACTTGGCAGGATATACAAGCTGACAATCAAGTGCCAGAAGCAACATTTCAAACTCTCCTGTGTCCTAAGCAACGAGACTTAGAAGACAAAATTGACATGTCATGCCGGGATTGCAAAATGCCTCAATCGCTTTCTGCGTTTCACTTTTGTTGCGGATGGAGCAACGAGCAAGGCTCAACGGATTATTTCGAATATTGCTCACTTCATATTTCTCCTATGTTGTTTCAATTGGACGAAGAATTGGTGTCGCTCCTCCGGGATTTCTTGAATCAAGTAGGGTTTCGTAACACTCGCATTTCTTTTATATGAGTTAGGTGTATTTACAAAGAAACGGAATTCGTCACCATGATTTGAGTGAAACGACACAATATTCCCAAATGCTAAATACTCGGCAAGTCCAAACAGATTTTAAATCGGCTATGGAGAGCGAAGAACTGAACCCACTTAACAATAATTGCCTTTTAGAAACACACACTGCGACGTCTCTTGAGAGGAAAGTCTATTTTGCAGCCCTTAATATTCATCCCGTTGAAATGGATATTACTTTCCGGAGCGATGTAATTGGTGACCGCTTCAAGGCGAGAGAAGATCAAGCAGATGGTATAAATAACTTTTGGCATTTACTCATTGCTTCTTAGATGAACTAATCACGGACAATGTTGCCGCATGGATTCCTAGTTTAAGTATGCATGTACCTGATTTGGATAACGCTCCAATTCGATTAAATGCATTGGTCGTGGAACATGCATTTGGGACAAGTGGGGATGTCACGCGCCGAGTGTCTAAATACTACACACGTCAGTTGTGGAAGCAGGTCCACAAAATCTTAGGCTCGTTTGACTTCTTGGGCAATCCTGCTGGATTGTTGGATCATTTGGGCACAGCGGTAACGTTTTGATTTGTTGATCACCTGTGAATGTCTATATAGGTTCGGGACTTAATTGTTGAGCCTTTTGAAGGTGCTCGGGCAGGCTCAGGAATCGCAGGCAGTGGTTTGGGTTTTGGAAAAGGTTTAGCAAAAGGAGCAACCAGCTTTGTTACGAATTTTATTGATGGAACGTCGGACGCAACGTCAAAGGTTACTGGCACTTTTGGTCAAGGCTTAGCTACTATGAGTTTTGACGATCACTATCAACAAATCCGCGCAAAAGCAAGGCGAAGGCACGTCCATGGTTTCAAAGAGGGCATCATTCAAGGGTCAAGAGAGCTAACATTGGGTAGGGATGTTTACCTCCATTCGTAATGAAATTATTTTGTAGGAATGATGGAGGGTGTGACAGGACTAGTTATGAACCCACTTCGAGGAGCTCAAAGCCATGGGGCTTTGGGGTTTTTAAAGGGCACTTTTACGGGTTTGCTTGGCCTACCAATGAAACCTGTTGCTGGTGTTTTTGATTTTGCATCTCGAGCTACTCAAGGCATTCGAAATCGGTCTGTTTATCACGGACGTCAAGGGTGCGTAATCATTCGATTTGAAGTTATTTACTTGGGCATAGATTAAGACTACCACGCGTATTTGGTCGTTACAACGAACTTAAGTTTTACAAGGAAGAAGACGTAATTGCCCATATGTTGGTCACCAAAACTGGCACTGACGAAAAAATAATTTACTACAGTCGACTGGACCAAATGGTTCCAGCTAACGAATTGGCTGAAGTGGCGAGAGCGAGAAAATTAATGGTGCCACTTCATCGTCAAGTCATGAAAATGGATCGATTTGAGACGGATGATGAGGACCAAGAACGAGGCAAGCGCGCTTTGTACACGGTTGTATTTTCGAAGAAAGGGTTAGGGCTTGAATTAGAAACGGATTTCTATGGTAAATTTTATCATATCGTCGGGTGTTTATGTAAATGAATTTGTAGGTGAAGCTGTCATCATCAAAAATTGTTTGGATCACTCAGCTATCGACGCTGCCGAAACTACAAATCGGGATGTTACTATGAAATTACTTCAGCCTGGGGACATACTTGTGAAATTGGGAGACGTAAATGTGCGAAACATTGGTTTTCGTGAAACTATTGCCCTCATCAAAGGGTCCAGCCGTCCCATTGCACTGACTTTTGAAAGCTGTGACATTTTTGATGACGAATCAGCGAATGATTTGAAGTATATCTACTCCCCCAGTGCTTCTGTGATTTCATCGTTTACCCGCCCCCCGAATGATGCACTTAAAGTCAAGCAAACTCATTGGGCTATAATAACGGACAAACGTGTTTTGTATATTCAATGGAGTGTTGATAGCAGCTTGGACGATGCAATATTAGAATGGTCGACACCACTTCGAGAAATCCATTCTGTTGAGGTTCACGAAGATAATTTGCAATTGCACTTGCGTGTCGGAGTCAATAGTATTTTTACCGGCCCGTTGATACGACCTGAATGGAAACATGAAACTGCACAAGCTGTCGAGGCAATGAATATATTTTCTCAAGTTATGAAAAAGAGTTTCCGTCCGAACATGAATCTTGCTGACGTGCAAGAAGTATATCCGTCAGATACCTCTTTTTCTGGAGTACTTCGTATTTTCCTTCAGGGGGGAAATAAACGGCGTCGTTGGTGTGTGTTGTGCCGCAATTGCTTGTATATTTTTACGGTGAATGCGCCAAAGACATTGAAACTGATTATACCACTGGGCCGAGTTGCTGTGACTAAAATTACCCCTTCGTCATGGTCAATTAAGAACAGCGTCTCAAATGAGTTACTGCCCATTATTCAAGTGGAAGGGCCTACTCTAATTGAAAAGACAGAAATTGAAGTGACACTAATGACCGACAAGGTTGACGATGTTGAAATGTGGATGTCTGCGCTGCAACACGCAAGTGGAAAAGGAATGCGCAATTCCATGGGAAAACGATTCTATGCACCGACCGAAGCCACAACACTACATATTGGAACAAAAGAAACTAAAGCGTACATCGTCGTTCAATTAGTCGATGCATTGAAAAAAACTCTCGCTGTTTTCAAAGAATAGACTTTAGATTGAATATTGTAATTTAACCAAATTTTGATGCGTGTACAATGTGACGACTCGTTGTCATCGTTTAAATTAGCCCATAATCGGTATGGGGTAAACACATACCACCACTCGCAAATATTCTTGCAAATCATTCTCCATAATAAATAATAGATGTGGGTGATTTTCTACAAATATTGATCAAGCCACGATCGAATTTCTACAATAGTAGGTCTATCTGTTGGTTCAAACGCAACGCATCGCCGGGTAATTTCCAAAACACTTTCAGGGCATACACGAGAGAGTGCAGGGCGAAGTTGGCCGCTGATGACAGAGTTTAAAATCTGCGCTTGCATGTCAACGTGGTTGTCAGCTTTTCTACCTCTCAACGAGAGATACGGCGGGCTGCCCGTGTCCAATTCCGAGATGAAAACACCCAACGCGAAGACATCCGACGTTGTGGATGCGGGCCCCCCAACAAGAACTTCTGGTGCCACCCAACCAATGGAGTCAAGAGTAACGACGCGTCCACTGCGTTCACCAAAATTTACAAGCTTGGCGCGGCATTCGTCACTGAGCCATACATTGCTAGCCTTCACGTCCAAATGCAGCACGGGTGGGTCAAATGTGTGCAAATACAAGAGCGCGTTTACGATGTCGGATAAAATTCCAAACTTTGAGTATGCTCGACCTGGGTCAACCAACCCGCCAATGGACTCTCGTTTGAATAGACTAGAAAGGCGTGGTATATCGTCGAATTCAAGTTCAAAGTGATACTTGACATTCCAACCCAAAGTTTGCTCCTTGGAATCGGCCTTCAATATGGTTGACACATCACCGTAGCCCATGGGCTCCATAATCATTGCAATATTTGCCAGCGTTGTCCACGAAAATCCAATGCATTGGGCAATATTGGGGTGTGACAACGAAATACAAAGTCGAATTTCATCCATAAAATCTTCGACTGCTCGAATTTCAGTCGCGCGAGCAGGAAGCATTTGTTTCATAGAAACTCGATGGACGCCGTCCTCAGTCGACGTCATTGTTGCGGCGAAAATAATCCCATTCGAGCACGTTTTAAGCTCGTCCATTCGTCTGACTTGGTCTGGTGGAATGAAATATGACAGCATGTCCTCATCAGTTCGTATATCTTGTGTGAGCGCATCGATTTGAGCCCATGGCGCCACGTCACCCACACCAGACTGCTTGTACCATTCTCTTCTCCTTTTGAAACACCTGTGGCCCAAATACCCGGCTGCCACGAGTGCGAGCGTGCACAGAACACCCAATAAAATAGCGGTGGCCACTCCAATCGATGGCGCAGACTCGTCGCCGTCGAGGATACAAACGATTAATTGGCTCCAGAGCAAGCGTGATTTCATTTGATGTTTGCAATGGGCAAGAACCGTTGCGTTGGGCAAACGAGTCGAGCAAGTAGTATTGCATCTCACGGCCCATGCTGTCTTGTTGCCGTTCGTCAAATTCGCGAGGAGTTGGAATTGAGTCTCGTTGGCGTAAATGGCACCCAACGATGACGCGCCAAGACACCTGGGAGAGAATTAGGTGGTTGCACGGCCCCAATATTGCTGTCGTACAAACATTTTAAACTCGCTGGGAAATTGGAGTAAACATCTTGGAATGTGCTGCTTTCGAGGATCCTACAAGCCATTATGAGACTAATGCACACAAAGCTAACTGTACAGGTGTTCCATGTTGGGTGGAAAGATGGCGTCGCGCAGGATGTCTTGGCTTGTGTTTCGCAAGGACAACATTCGCAAGTCATTGGGTAAGGCCACACCGACCAAGGTTTGAATCGGATTGAACGACAAGTCCCTGAAGTTTATCGTGACAAAAGAGGCACATTTTGAACCGTACAAAATGGAGAGTTTATCTGGGAAGCCAACATCTCGGACTGACGTGAGTAGATTGAAAGACAAGTTGCTACGAGGCGCATCAGTTCATGCCAAATGTCCAACACGTACAGCTGCAAGACCTTGCGCGGGAAGAATACGTTTGAAATATCCGCGATTGAGTTGTTCCCGAGGTCCCTGCAAACGCCAACCTGAGGGTCGATAAAGGGGTCCGGGACGTCACGTACAAGATTGTTGCAATCACAGGCTGGCCGTTGTGCGAGGTGGTCAAATTCGTATTCAACCGCGCCACTTGCATGTTTCGGATCTTGCTATCTCGGTCGTTGGACAACATGGACATATGCAGAAACGTACATGGTTTCGGTGGCCGCAGGGAGGTACTCGATGTAGTCGATTTTCGAAATCGGGACGGCGGGGGTATGCGTGACGGGGTCCATGTACCCACCCACGACATAGTGTGTGATGGACGAGTGCCTCCGTGCTGGCGGAGTCGAACACCGACCGCACGTTGCGACGGAGCCATTTGGGAACCACACGCACGTTGGGTTTTCGCAGGGAGAGATGTGGCTGGCCGTGGTGTTCCTGTCGAGTGTTGGGCAATTGGTCGTCAAGACAGTCGCGTTCGCGGCAATCGGTGCATCCATGGCAGACAGGAGCGACACGCCACTGGGACTGCCAAGCAGGACGAGCGCGAGGGTTACGGTGGCGCGACGGACGCCGCCGACAGGCCTCATAATTACAAATAAGTGCGTGTAAGTGTCGCATGTGCTAAGACCAGCTGTTTGGACAGTTCGTATTAGTTCTCGCCTGTTGCATGCATAAAAGAAGCGTCAATACTGCGCCCAGAATACTTTCACAGGGAAGATTTAGATTGCCGGTGAGCATCTGGTCGCAATTATTGCGAATATTGAAGGACAACATAACTACCCACGCGCATACATGTGTCGTTTTAGCAGACTCAGTTCTTGTTCGCGAAGGTGTATCTGCAACAGAGACGACGAGCTGAGACGACGGTTGCGCGTGCTGGCATTGGACGTGGTAGATGCGTGCAACGTGGAGTATTGGCTTGCTTTGTGGTGAGCTGAGCTGCAGGTTTTAATCGACAGTGCCCATGCACGAGATGCGATTCTGGTCTGCGTAGAGCCAAGCCAGCAAAGGTTGAAGTTGACGTGGCGATCCTTGAAGGGCAACTTTGAAGGCCACGAAGGGTGCAATGAAGAGGGACTATCGAGGGGGAGGCAAGGTCAATAGCGCGATCATGATGGGCGAAGAGTGCCGCCCTCTCTTATGTTGGCCAGAGATTGCAATGCGCTCGAGGGAGGGCAGAAGAGACAGCGCAGGTCAAGCATTCGATCCAACCGACCGTTAGATGCGTGCCTCGGTGTCCACACAATCGTTGTTGTCGGCGGAATTTTAGTTGGCCCTCTATCTGATGCGGGAGAATTCATGGAGGACGAAGGGATACTAGTATGACCGCTTCATGCACGCGTGGCGCAGTGGTGTGGGGAGAGATGGTCGCAGTTGATGTGTGCACATGTGACCACTCTGTTGATGAAACAACTTGCAGGGTGTCCTCCAGGAATGCGTATTTCAAGAATATCCATTTATACGGTTCACTGGGCAGTATTTCATCCCGACATATATGCGTCAACCAGGACGGCAACGATGAAGACGATCATGGTTGCCGGCGGCGCGGGCTTCATGGGGTCCAACTTTGTGCTCTACATGCTGCAGCACCACACAGACTACAAGATTGTCGTATTTGATAAACTGACCTATGCTGGCAACCTAAACAACCTCATCGACATCTGCATGGACCCGCGATATCGATTCGTCCATGGCGACATTTGCGATGCTGCCGCCGTGAACGCGGCAATTGAAACACATGGGATCGACACCATCGTCAACTTTGCCGCCGAAACACACGTCGATCGGTCCATCTTGAACCCCGATGCTTTCGTTCGCACGAACGTCGTCGGCACGTACACACTCTTGGAGTGCTCGAGGCAGCACTGTGTGCGTCGGTTCCACCACGTAAGCACCGACGAAGTGTACGGCGAGGCGGCGGGCGACCGCGCATTCCTCGAAACAGACAAGTTGAGCCCGCGGAGTCCATATGCGGCCAGCAAAGCCAGCGCTGACTTGCTTGTGCTCTCGTATTTCACCTCATTTGCGCTGGATGTGACAATCTCGCGCGCATCCAACAACATTGGTCCGTTCCAGTACCCAGAAAAAGTCGTGCCGCTCTTTGCGACCAATGCGATGGAGAATCTGCCGCTTCCGATCTACGGCGACGGCCTCCAGCGGCGCGAGTACCAATACGTGACGGACCACTGCGAAGCGTTGGACGTGGTGCTGCATGCCGGGGTCTCGGGCGAGATTTACAACATTGGGACGGGGGCGCCGCCGATGGCGAACATTGACATGGCAGAGCTCGTCCTCGAGACGCTCGGGAAACCGCGCGGATTGATGCGATTTGTCGCGGATCGCCCCGGCCACGACCAGTGCTACCACATGAACGTGGAGAAAATGCAGGCGCTCGGATGGCGCGCGCGGCATTCGTCGCGGGAGGCCATCGGAAAGACTGTGCAGTGGTATGCAGCCCACGAGACGTGGTGGCGAAAGGTCAAATCCGGCGACTTTCGGCAGTACTATGCGGCCCAGTATGGCGCGCGGTTGGCGGCAGATAGACCAGTAAATTAAATACAACAAAACCTGCTCGCATTATACTTTGAGGTACGGAGGTTGGCGCGGCGTGGAGCAGCCTAGCCAAGGCGTGAGGCATTAATGTGTGTGTCGGCTTTGGACGGACAGAGGAGAACTTGGACGAGGAAGGCGAGGAAGGAGATGGCGATGGCCGCAAGCATGGCAAGGCAGCTGGTCTGGCTCGTGACTTCTTGGATCGAGGGACGCCGCGACTGGCCAAGGACAAGAATCCCAAATGCGACGGCGCACAAATAGAGAAGCGAGGCGATGCTGCCGGCGACGACGGCCCATGGCTTGCCGTAGACCGTTGCAAGCAACGTTCGGTCGCTGGACAATGGGGATTCAAACAATAGAGAAGGCGATTGTACCTCATGTGGACGCGATTGCCTTCGGACGAATCGACAAAGAAGAAGAGCGCATGCATGACACCGAGCAATAGCACGACGTACTCGAGGACCTACAGACGATGGTGGTGGATGAAGACACGGAAGAGGTGTACGGCGAAGGCGTGCAGGATGCAGGAGAGAGCCACGAGAGAGACGAAGGCGGTGAGCGAAATCACGTTGATCGCGCGCATGTACCGCGTGTCGGAATAACACACGAACGCGAGGAGCCAGGCGATGACGGCGCCGACGCACACGAATCGCGGGATGTCCAAGAGACTACGCAGAGGCGATCATGACGAATGATGCCGAGAGGAAGACTGCAACCTCGAGACAATAAACGCGATGCCAGTGCCAAGCGTCCCGATGTAGCCCTGGGTTGGATGAACGTGATTGAGGAATGGACGCAAGAGACAAACCAAGAGATGCACAGCCAAGGGACTTCCACCAGTGAATGACGTCTCGGAGCCTTCTTCAGGATGAATGTCGACAGCGTCAATCTATGAATATGGAACGCGTGTCGCCTTGGGCGTTCCGAGGATCGTACATGACCACAGGTGGCGAAGACGGCAAACGACCGAAAGGTTTCGTGGGTGAAATACGCGCTAGAGAGAATCAGAATGAAGTGTGCGAGTTGACATTCGTACAATAATTTGAAAGGATAGAAGACTGGAAATCGCCATCTAGAAGACCAACGCGTGAGAGGCGGAGGTGAGATTCGAGCGTCGGACAAGTGAACAAGCAAGAATGAGAATGTGGCGACGCAGGAGGACCACACAAGTTGGTTGTCATTGCAGCAGGCAATGCTCCACGGGCTGTCTTCACGAGCCATGAATTTGCGATGTGAGTGAAATCGTCGCTATTGTTCTCGTCCTGTGTGGAAACATACGCTGGAAGTTCGAATGTGTCGAATGACCTCTGTACGAAAGAAAGCTTGGTGGGGGCAGATAAACACAGAGCCCTATGCGCTCCTTGACTGTGTACTGCATCACGACATGTGCGCCAAGTTGATTCTCAATATCTCACATCTCGAGTGTCCTCCAAATGGAATTTGCAGCATGTATGACAGCACCACAGAAAAAACACATCGAAATTTTCCTTGAACTTCGAAAGTACAAATTTAAGGCAATACTCCATATGTGTCCAGTTATCGCTCGTGATTTGTTACTGTAAAGCTCAGAATAACTAACCCCTCAAAACTTCTCCTCAATAACCCTTAAACTTACAATAACTCACCAACTGTACCACTCTGAAGCAAAATGTGCTCACCAAAATGGCTTGGATAATTAAGTAATATATTATTTCAATACAAATGCTACGTGTTATATTTTCTATCTAATTCACTAAATAAATACCGTATTTTATCCGGAAATATTTCAATATAACTAACACCCGCGAAAAATATATCACCAGAGCTGAAAATGTCTGGTTGGTTATTTTGAGCTTTACGGTATCGTCGTTATACTTCGTTCGAAGTACGCCAACAGGATTACTTTCTTCCATTTGGATTTACTCTATATAAATACACTAGTCATTCCACCACTCTGAAACGACATTCTGTTGAAACAATATTTTCATATTATTTTCAAACTCACATACAAAAACGTCATGCGCATTTTGCAGTCGCAGATAAAATTGTACTTCGAAGTAACGAAGGATGGTCGAGAAGTTCATGTTTCGATTTCCAATTGAGGTGTTGATGGTGGGGAGAACTACATACAAAAATTCAGCTTAAATGACGTAGTAGATCCCACCTCAAGTCCGAATTTCACAAGATGAACCACCTTCACGAAATAAAAATTTGATTGGATCATTATTCGTTCAAATGTCCTGATTGGCCAAAACGTTTTTTCCAGCCAATGGAAACTCATGCCACCAACTTGATGCATTACATGACCACAATGTTCGTCGTGCGACGGAAGTCCACCCGCCAGATGACTCGGCCCGGTGTTGTGATTGGCCAAGGCTGACGTTACCCTCATTGCGACGCAAGGAATGCACATTTGCGTGTTTCAGCTGACGGAGGCTCCCTCTCGCTTGTCATTGTGGGTGGTGGCGCCGATGAAGTTAGCACCCCTCGTGAACATCAACGTTGTGTCGTTGGCAGGCTCAAGCATGACCCAAGGACCTCAGATACCACCCGACGGCGTGGACACGACAATTCTGAGCACGTTCCTGGGAAAGCCAAGCGGACTGCCTCCACTTCCTCGCGTCAACCAAACAACCTTCACAAACGACTGTAGCGATACGAACATTACGACTCCCCCTGGATGGTCGTCTTGCCCTGGAATTGACATGTCCGCTACCGTTTCGTGCGTTCGGTTTCCCGATGGGAGTGTCGGCCGAGGTGTCAATTGCCAAACCAATGTCATCAAGGACGGGGGCCCAACGGTCGCCTTTCGATGCGGATATATTGTTGAAAATATTGATGGAAACGTTGTAACCAAGACAGCGATATTCCCCAACATTACGATCGACTATCTCGATCAATTGCCCTCACAGCCAGTGGCCTCCTAGTACGTGATCACGGGCAGCGGAGCGACTCGATCTCACGTTTCCACTGTAGTGTATTTGATAAGTGCGGCATCAAGAAACTCAACATAAATTTGAGTAGAACCATGACAGGGGACCTCATTAACGCCCAAATTATGTACTCTATGGATTCATTATTGTGCACGTCTAACGTTTTTGTAGGGAACTGACTCGCAACTCGATCACCTCGATTGACGGAATAAAATTCCCTAGTCGTTTGGTATCATTGTACGATAAAATCTTTCAACGAGGTCTCATGTGTCGGTCGTAGAAATTTGTCTTCGAATGGAATTGAGACCATTGGCACAGTGGATGCTGGGACATTGATTCATCTGTACGTGGACAATAAATGAAAACATTGATATTGATTGACGATTCGCGTAGTATTCTCAGTAACAATGCAATTAAATCCCTTGAAGGTGCAACATTTCCAACTTCTGTCCAAGACTTGTAAGTTCCAGCGAAGAACATGCCTTACATCCTAATCCCCAATTTAGAGATTTAGCGGGAAATCATATTCGAGACTTGAAAGATGCCAAATTTCCGCCTGGGCTTCAAAATTTGTAAGTTGCGTAAATAATTATCGTCATTAAACCCCGCCCCCTAGATCATTAAATTCGAACCTGATGACGAGCTTGGCTTCTGCCCCACAAAATCTACAACGACTGTAAGTAACTGCTGAGGTATATTTCATTCAATAATACATGCAGTGAGGCGTCGTATATGCAGCTCAAAAATTTTGATCTCCCGTATCTCAGTAATTTAGTTGTATTGTACGTTCTCCTAATTTATCCTTTGGTCGAGTCCGACTTGATTCACTCCCCATAGGTCTCTGATCAATTCCAATCTGACCGAAATCTACGCCAATTTCCCACCAACTCTACGTTATTTGTACGTCTTTTCAAGGCGTCGTGTATTGATTGCTTTTAGGTTTCTCCATGGCAATGACATCACGGCGTTTTACGCCAATGTGTCCCAATTTGAACTCTTGTCACAAAACGTGACGTCCTCATGCGCCGTATTCGATTGGCCACAAGACAGTTGCCGGACCTTGTTTTCCACCACATTCACCAATGCAACTTGTCAAGGCCACTTGCGCACGGAAATGCTTTATGGCATGTACCCCGTTTGCATCATCGAGAACACGACCACTCCAACGTTGACGCCCACGGTGCAATCGTCGAACAACACGACAACCGTCTTGGCGGTGGGGATCACAGGCATCGTCGTGCTCTTGGCTGCCGCGCTGCTGGCGCACTGGACCAAACTCAAACACCGTCGCAAGTGGTACAACGACCAACACGGCGGCCCTTTCCACAAGTTCGAAGAGCAAACACAAGTCGTCGCAAACGACATCCGCACGGACGACGCAATCGTGGCGTTGCGCATCCCCGCGAATCGCATCGATCGGGGAGTTGAACTCGGCCGCGGCGGCTACGGCGTCGTCTACTTAGCGACGGTCAAATACGCCGGCAAGAAAACGCGGCAAGTGGCCATGAAGCGTCTCCTGCCTGAAAAGGCCCACAGTGTCGCGGACATGGAGGCCTTTATGGACGAAATCCGGCTCTCGGTGTCGCTGTGCCACCCCAACATTGTCGAATTTGTCGGTGTCGCGTGGACAACATTGTCCAACGTGTCGCTCCTGACCGAGTACATGAGCATGGGCGACGTGTGGAGTCTCTTGGAAGACGACCGCGACCGCCAAGCCATCCGATGGAACATTGACCCCGCCATCCACATGGATCTCGACGGCGCGTCGTTGCTCTGGAATACGTCTCCCGACATCCCGTTGCTCGAATGCGGCCTCGTCAACCCGCACTGCCAGCTCTCCAAGTTTAGCATTTTGTCCAACGTTGTCGACGCACTCGTTTACCTCCACTCGCTCCCCATGCCCATCATCCACCGTGATGTCAAAGCGAGAAACATTCTCGTCAACGACGCGCTCCACGTGAAGCTGACAGACTTTGGCACGAGCCGCGAGCGCGTCTTGGACTTTACCATGACGTCGGAGATTGGTACGATTCCGTGGGTCGCGCCAGAGGTGCTCAAGGGCGTCCGGTACTCGGAAAAGGCCGACATCTACTCGATTGGCGTGCTCATTTCAGAGCTGGACACGGTCGAAGTGCCATACTCGAATTTGAAAACGATCGTGCCCAACATGGACAACGTCCACGTCCAAGTGGCCAAGACCAAGATCATGATGATGGTCGTCGCGGGCGAATTGCGGCCGTGCGTGACCCAAGAGTGCCCCGATGTCATCTACGACATCACGCGGCGATGCGTTGCGTACAACCCAGACGACCGCCCAAGCGCAGCGAAATTGCAGCAATGGCTGCGTCAGATTCGAGGCGGGCTGCAAGACGTGGCGCTCGGCGACCAAACACCGTCGGACGTGTGATGTACGCGTGCCTTTGTAGACGTTATTAACTTATGAATCGGTGTGACAAATCCAACGCCCAAGCCCCCACTTGCCCTTGATGGACACTGAAAACGCTGGACAGAGTTGGTTGCCCCGTTTCGCGGCGGATGGAAATGAGAACGCGTTTTGATTGGCAAATAAATTTTGATGACTAAGTTTGATTGGCTTAAATTCACCGCAACCACGCAAGTCCAACCTCAAAATTTTGAACTTGCACTGTGGGATGCTTGCAGGCTGGTCTGAGTTTACGATGGGTGTCGGGCACATCACCATTTGCTCACATGCGCGAGCGTCCTGCATCGTCGTCGGACGTGATGATGCGGTCGGCCTCACGAGTCCATCTTTGCATCCTCTTTGCACTTTTCTCGGGACGACTGCCCATGATCGCCGCCATCGACGACGCGAACCTCCTTCCCGACATCCCCGACCCCAAGAGCATTCTCAGCACGGTGTGGGGCAATGTCACAGGGCGCGGCAAAGCCGTCAGCGAGACGACGTTTACGACTGACTGCACAAATGCGTCTTTTGCGTCGCCGGACGGATGGCTGCCTTGCGCAAACGAAAGCTTGACGTGCATTTGGTTTGCCAACGGCACAGTGGCCCGCGCAAGCGACTGCCGCAAGACCAACAGAGATGGCCTCACGCAACAGGGTACCGTGAGCGCCCTTCGCGGGGATGTTTATGAAGAAGACAGAAATGTGGGTGTCGACGGCCAGAGGAAAGTTGTGTCCACGCAAATCTTCCCCGCGTTCTCGATTGGATTCGTCGAAGCGCTGCCGGCGTACATGTGGAACATGTACAACGATTGATGGCATCGAGACGACAACTCACACGATGTTTCTAGTGTGATCGACGACGTTGGCGTCAAGCGACTCAACAAGGACCTCCGGCTGACGACGTCAGGCGAGCCCGTCCTCGCGTATCTCGTGTGGGTGTGATGATATAATCACGGACTCAAACAATCTAGGCAAATGATCAACAACTCCATCTCGACCATCGACGGCGTTCAGTTCCCTGACAAAATGGACACATTGTGCGGTCACACCGCCCAGGTCGACGGTACTTATCGGTTGATAGAAACCTGCAGAATAATTCGATCGAGACCATATCGAGCTTCTCGGCGCCGTCGCTCAAAACTTTGTATGTTCATATTTCTTCCCTTACATATAGTAGTTCTCACTCGCCGCCTCTGTAGCAATCTACCACTGAATAAATTGAAGACACTCGCGGGCACGACTTTGCCCGATTCTATTCGCTCCTTGTACTCATCCAGCCGACGAAATCCATGGTGACGACACGCCGTAGGGATATCTCAAACAATGCCCTCCAAGATTTGCGCAACATCGTATGGCCGCGCAGTATCGAGGACCTGTATGCCACCCGCTTTTGTGGAATGGCGCTCATCCAATGCGTAGAATTATCAGTGGCAATAAGCTCCCAGATTTCAATTGGATGTTTCCTTGCAGCCTCAAATCTTTGTATGGACAACAAGAACCTCCACACCTCAACGTATTACTGTAGGACGGCCTCGAACATGCCGCTCAAGAGCTTAGATGGCGTCAACCTTCCTCCCTCCCTTGAACGCTTGTTCGTGTGGCATGGACGCTTTCACCGTTGACGTTGGATCTTAGGAATCTCGCCAACACAGGGTTGACAGAAATCAAGGCCAATTTTCCGAGCACGCTAAAAAAATTGTATGCATCATTGCACAAGTTGGCTGAAATGATCGACTAGGCGCCTCGGAGGAAACAGCATCACGGCAGTCTATGCGAATGCGTCCCAATATCAAATCCTGAGCACCTTGAACATGACCGATAAGAATGCCACGACATGCAACGGAAAGCTCCGTTGCGAAAACATATTTTCCGTCACGACCACCAATGCGACGTGCAAAGGACACACCCGCATCGAAATGCTCTTTGGCGTGTTTCCCATTTGCATCGTCCCAGACAATACCTCGTCCTCGACCACACTCTTCACGATTGTGGTTCCAGTGGTTGGTTTTGTTCTCGTCCTACTTGCAGCAGCCATCGCTTGCATCCGCCGCCGTCGCTTGAACACGCAAAAATGGTACCTTAACGACACAAGCGGCGCCGACACCACCGTATTTACACTGGACGATCAAGTCTCGGACCTCCTCACCGAGTTGTTTCACTCCTGCCGCATCCCAGCTAACAAAGTTGACCAAGACATTGAGATTGGCCGCGGTGGCTACGGCGTTGTCTACCTCGCGACAGTACGCGGCCCTGCAAAGGGCGAGATGCGGCGCGTCGCCATGAAGCGTCTCTTGCCCGAGCGCCTTCACAACATGGAGTATATGGATGCCTTCCTTGAAGAAATCCGACTCTGCGCGTCGCTGGCCCACCCAAACATCGTCGAGTTTGTGGGTGTGACGTGGACCAAGCTCTTGAACGTGTCGATGCTGATGGAGTACATGGGCCTTGGTGACGTGTGGAGTCTCGTGGAAGCGGATCGAGCCGAGGGCCTGCTGCAGTGGAACGTGAATCCGGACGTGCAGTTCAATCTGAACGCCAACCAGCCTGACATCCCGCTCTTGTCGTGTGGTTTGGAAGACCCGGACCTCAAGTTGTCCAAGTTTAGCATCCTTCGGGACATTGTCAATGCGCTTGTCTATTTGCACGAGTTGCCAATCATCCACCGCGACATCAAAGCAAAGAATGTGCTCTTGAACGAAACGTGCGAGGCCAAGGTGACTGACTTTGGCACGAGCCGCGAGCGAGTCTCCGACTACACGATGACGTCGGAGATTGGGACGATGCCGTGGGTCGCTCCGGAGGTGCTCAAGGGAGTGCGATACTCGGAGAAGGCCGACATCTACTCCCTTGGTGTCCTCATCTGCGAGCTGGACACGGCGCAAGTGCCCTACGCCAACTTGGTCGGGACCCAAGGAGGAGACATGCAAGTGACCAAGGCCAAGATCATGATGATGGTGGTCGCTGGTGACCTTCGACCTGTGCTAACGCAGAGTTGCCCCGACATCATCTATGAAATCACGCGGCGCTGCGTTGCCTACGAACCAAGCGATCGACCAAGCGCCAAGGAACTCCAGATGTGGTTGCGTGAAATTCAAGGCGCCGTTGGTGTTCCTGGGTCCTCTCGGGTCTTGTAGAAGTAAGAGACTCACCTCACTGACTTAATTTATGCATGGACGCACTCTGCAATGGCGTTGCTGTCTCAATTTCGTGGATGAACATGGTGTCAAGTACACACTTGTCGCTCAAAATAGGTCATTTTATATATTTCTCTGATTGCACATAATATGTCTGAAGTCAATATTGCTTGGATAAAAAAATGAACAAACAATTATCAGCCGTTCTGTATTGGAGCGGCGTATTGCAGTGACTATTTGTTTCCGAGGAGGTGAAAATACCTCAACTGGTACTCTGGTCGGCATAAGATGTAGATACTTTTGACTTGTTTAAAGTATGGCTTGCAGCCGCCGAAATATCTTGATGTTTGTATTGAACTCAGACACAACATCACAAACTGATTCAAAATAAAATACAAAAACGAATTTTATTACACTCCACTCAATTTAGAGAATTCTTGTGCGCAAGTGCACTGGAATAGATGAAGGGATCGCACTCGACATTAAACGACATCACATCTTTAATCTTGGCATCTTTGCTCATGTGGGGAAATTTATAGTTATTACCTCCTTGAACAGTCAACGACATTTCCATTACTTTCTGCAAAGTAATGAATGTCTTCGCTAATTTCACCATTGGCAGCCCATCAAACGCACATTCTACAGCACCAATGAGCTCATCAATCGATTTAGTGCTCTTTTGGTGCTGCAAACTTTGAATATAGTTAAGAAAAAATCAAAATCTCGACTATTTGGTGGCTGGTTTGAGACTCCAATGTTAGGAATCCCGTTCGCATGGAGCATTTCAACGTTGGCAATTCCATGGGGACTTGCATTGTCCTGTTGCAAGACAACGCCCCGCAGCAAACATTGCAACGGACACTTTGCTGGAATGGCAGGCACAACATTGTTCATGACCATGTCGTGGTACGTCTCAGCATCGACGTTTCTTGGTTTGGTTTCAAGCATCCCTTTCTTTCGATTCTTGCTGTTGCGATGAGCGGCAACGCTTTCTACAAACGGCCAGATGCTGACCTTACCATCAAAATACCAGGTCCAAAATCGTAGCGCAGACGCGCCACCGCAGCCAAAAACATTACTTTTGTAATGATCTTTTTTTCTCGACCTCGCGGTGATGTACGACTTCATTATCATGGTAGAATCATTTTTTTGTCAATGTGCACGCAATTGTGCATGTTGGCAATAATATTGCGTCCACCTAACCGACGTTGAAGGAAATTGAACGCAAAATGAATCCGCGCATTCTTGTTGTCTTGAGTAACTAGGGGCTTCACGTAACTTGACTTGCCCTTGAGCTGCGACTCCTTCATATGGTCAATGAATGTTGTTGTCGGGATCGCCGAGTGAGCCGCCAATGAAGGCAGAGTTTCGCGGTCTTGGTGCGCGACCTTCTTGATGGCATCTTCTTTTTCTTCCTTGGTTCGCTTTCTCATGGTGCCAGTATTTCCTAAAAGAAGACGACCTGTGAAAATATATATTCTCAAAATTTATAACTTGATTGTAAATATAGAGTATGGGAGGTCATATCCTTCATCTTGGTGGCGGTGACGGCCGTTGGGCTGCCAGCGAGAATGGAGCGCCGTGCTGTTGCCCAGAGGCGAGAGAGAGTGCGCCAATGACAACCAAAGCGTGACGTCAACGGCGCAAATGCGCCACGACAAAGGACGCCATTCGCAGAGCTCGACAGCAGCATTTCGTAGACTTGGCGCTGCTCGATGGCGGTGAGATGGCGGCTCTCTCCAGCGCGACCCTCAGGGCGAGTTGAAGGCGGAGGGGTAGTGAGGACAATGGAACGAGGCATGGTAGTGCTGCGAGTGTGTTTGGAGCGCGTCAAATTGAAAGATTTCATTGGCTAGTTGATGGAATACTAGAAAAATTCCGCCAATACAAAGTTGTATGAGACATCTTTTGCCGTCCAGAGTAGTAATATCGGTCCCACTCAAGATGAATACTGTACTCCATCCGTTCCACAAAATCGTCTAGAATCAGAAATGTGATGTACGCCTCCTTGAATTAAATTACAAGTCACCCCAATACATAATATTTGTGTATAGAATTTCACATGGTGTCTCGTAACAACGAGCCAATCACATCACGCCAAGTACGTGTCGCAGATCCAATCAAATTGCAGAATGGGGAATAACGGACAGCACCATTCAACTCAGTGCACAACGGTGCAATGTCGCTAGTTTGATGTCTACATGACGATGAGAAATTGATATAGCATGCATATACCTGTTTTTTCCGAGATGGATCGCAGCGTCGTTCGGTCGACCAACGGCAGTTCAAGTGGCTTGGCCTTCACATCCTGGGGCGTGAACTTTTGCTTCCGCCCAACTCGACCTTTCTTCCGATTTGAAACCGAAACCAGCATGTTGCTGTCCGCCACGCCTTGCTTCTTGGCACGTGGAAGGACCTTGCGGATCGTTGACACATGACATTTGTATTTCGTTGCGAGGTCTTCTTCAAACCCTTTAGGCAGTCGTGATTGATAGCTTCCAGGGCTTTTGAGGAAGACTTCGCGCAGGATGGCTTCGCGCTCTTGATTAAGCGGGTCGGGCCTTCCCATCACCAAAATAGAATGTTGGTCTTACCAGAATGAATTTATATATTGAATATTGTATTGAAACTGTGGGGTTGATATACGCTTGGATTCCCTCACAAAATTCCCACTCAAAGCACACCCCTCGTTCGCATGAGCCAATCAGCTTCATGTAAATCATCTCACAGCGGCTGACACTCCAGTTTGAATTTGTCTTCGAAATATTATTCCCAGTTATGTCTACCCTCCCAAACTCGAGACAACGGAGGGAGTATAATGTTGGGAATTATCCTGAGCGACATAATAGGTATTCGATAAAGTATTCTGTGCCAATAAAGTATAGGTTCAAGCATGAGGTCAATCAACGTGTTCCGATTGGACAGTCCCACACCACTATGACAATCGCCAGCTGAATGTGTCCAGCAGACGGCTGCCGCCTTCTGGGAGTGCTCAACTTTCGATGGCGGCGTTTTCACCTTCATGCTATGCGCGTCTCTTCGGAGCACTCTTTCTTTTCCACATGGAGTCTCTTCATGCCACCGACGCACAACCCACCACGATGACGTTGCCGCCACCGACAGTCGTCTCCTTCCTCGCGTCGACATGGGGCAATGTAATGGGAACACCCAAGCAAGTGAACGAATCGACCTTCACGACAGACTGCGCCAGCGCCACATTCAGCTCCCCGCCAGGGTGGTTCCCCTGCATAGACCAGCCCACATGCATTTGGTATCCCGATGGGACCGTCGCTCGGGGCAGCGACTGCCGCGCCACCAACATTTGGAATTCCACGTCCAGCGGCCAAGTGGCAGCGTTGCGCGGTAACTTCACCGAGTTCGACAACGACACGAATGTACTCACGGAACGATTTCCGCCTTATAAGATTGATTTTGTCGCCAACCTCCCTGGCTACGCCACGTCCATGTATGATGTGTTCAACTCAATCCCAAGATTATTTTGTTCTGTAGCGTCATTGACAATGCCGGGGTCAAAAGACTCAATCAAACGCTCATGGTCCGCAATGATGGCTCGCCTGTCACGGCCAACTTGTTGTACGTGGTGACGCGCCGTTCCTCTTCCGTCGTGACGCCGCGGCGTAGGCAAATGATCAACAACAGCATAGCGTCGATCGACAACGTCCGCTTTTCCAAATATTTGGCCACGCTGTGAGCCGTCCATTTTTGGCGAATGAACTCACGCTCTTGCAAAGGGACCTCTCCTTTAACAACCTGAGCAAATTGGCAACCATCAACGCCCCCGGACTCACGTCGTTGTACGTCTCTCCCTTCCGATGTGTGATTTGATATTTTCAACGAAGAAATGTCACGGGTAATTTTATCACGTCCTTGCACGGCACGGTATTCCCCGATGGACTCCAGGAATTGTGCGTTCTTTTTAGATACTCTCATTGACATGTTCTCCCAGACATGTCTCGTGGAACCCGATCGGAAGCTTCCAAGACGTGGTGTGGCCCAAAATTCTCAAAATATTGTATGTCATTTTGCTGTCGCCCTCTATCTCATTGAAAGGCCACAGAGGAATCAATGGTCCCTTTACAGTCGGCGGGCACTGCGACAAGTAAGCACGCTGTGTGCAAGGTTCACGATTGAAAGTGCCTGTATAGAAATAAGAATGGAACGAGAAAAATGTCGTACGGCGGCGACCTCATGCGGCTGCTCGGCGACCAAGAATCGTACGTCCACAAATCATGGTGCAAGTGGTCCGAGTAATATATTCCACGGATTCAGGCGCCGTCCGTTCCACCCCAATATTTCCGGCATCGAGTTTCCATCCATGTTAGAAGAATTGTACGAATTATCCCCACGACGAGGGTCGTCTTATGTGTCTCTTCTAGATCGCTGATGAACTTGGGACTGACTGAAATCCGAGCCAATTTCCCCCCTAAATTGCAGCGCTTGTATGTTGTGCCAAATTGATGTTGCGACACTCATTGCAAGTTGACGTAGGTACTTGGGTCTCAACAACATCACGGCGTTTTATGCGACCGAGGCGCAGTTTGACCTCTTGAGCAATTTAAGTCGCACGCAGCCGCGCGTCAACCAGACAAACTGCTGTGGCGCAATGTGCCGCGCGTTCCTCACAACCGACCGCACAAGCGACACCTGTCGAGGCCACAAGTCCATCAAGCGCCTCTTTGACACGTTTCCCATTTGCATCATCAGCGACACCCCGCCAACATCGAACCCTGTCGCGTGGGTGGCTCTGGTCATTGGCCTGCTCGTGGGTCTATCTCTCGTGGTGGGTTTCCGCGTCGCAAAACTCAGACGTCAGCACGACATGAAATGGTACAACATGGATTCGATTGACGAGTTGGGGACTACGGTCGACGACGACATTCGATTCGACGATGCGATCGTGAAAGCCTACAGAATTCCCGCCGACGCCATCACACAAGGGCCAGAACTCGGACGCGGCGGCTTTGGCGTGGTCTTTTTGGCTCGAATCGACTACAAAGACGCAACCGGTGCAAACGCCACCCGCCAAGTGGCCATGAAGCGGCTTCTCCAAGACAAGCGCTTCAACATGGAATATGTGCAGACCATGATGGATGAAATTCGGCTCTGTGCGTCGCTCTCGCATCCCAACATTGTCGATTTTATCGGCGTCACATGGACAAAGCTCGTGAATCTGTCCTTGTTGATGGAGTACATGGCACTGGGCGACGTGTGGACCTTGCTTGAAGAAGATCGCGCCGAGCAACTACTGCAGTGGAATGTCTCCCCCACCTGCTACTTTACGCTGGACGATACGGATGGATTGGATTCGCCTCGTTTGTCCCAGGACTCGACAGTGCCCATCTTGCCCATGCACAGAGAAGCTTGCAAGCTGTCCAAGCTTACCATCTTGCGCGACGTCGTGGACGCTGTGGCGTACCTCCATGCGCTGACCGCCCCCGTGATCCACCGAGACATCAAGGCCAAGAACGTCCTCCTCAATCACGCCTTTGATGCCAAGTTGACGGACTTTGGCACGAGTCGCCAGCGCGTCCTGGACTACACGATGACGTCCGAGATTGGGACGGTGCCATGGACAGCCCCCGAGGTACTCAAGGGCGTGCGGTACACGGAGAAGGCCGACATCTACTCAATCGGGGTGTTCATTTCCGAGTTGGACACGGCCGAGATTCCATACGCGGCACTGACGAG